>JAGFPH010003860.1:82020-103708 GCA_018207615.1 Philaenus spumarius | reverse complement strand
AATCGGTCCAGTAGAACGGTCAGGCTCGCTGTCATAAGCTTTAAAAAATTTCCCTGTGTTAAATCTCCATAAGAAAAGTTTATTTTCCATTTTTGACCCAATTAACATAAATATTTTCAAAATAAAAATAAAACCTGCACATATAGGACCGCTAACCTTTGTTTTGTTACAAATCGCATGTAAATCCTTACAGTAGAACGGTGAGGATCGCTGTCATTAGTTTTGCAAAAGTTTTTTAGTATATAAGAAACTGACAAAATAATTTATTTTAGGATAATCACGTAGCCTGGCCATAATTAGAAATTAGAAATCTAATTTTCCTTATAAACAAAGAATAAACTATTTAATATATTATAATAATATCAACATATTACATTAATTTGTTTTTAAAACCTTAATATTTGAATTCAAACAGTTTGAATAGCCAGAGAAGATAATAATGTGGTGCAATATATCATTATATGAAAATTTTAAAATATAATTTTCACTAATGTACCCAGTTTATTGTACTTTTAAAATAAGCACATTATAGTATATTATCCTCTTAAAGTTGTCGTATTCTTCTTTACTAAAGCCTTATTTAGATCTACAAACCACTTCATCATTAAAATTTAATTTTGTTAAACCTTTCCCAGATCAAAACAAAACGTATTTTCTCACAAAAAACTAATTTTCAAAAGTGTTGTTAATTTGTGTTTTAAAGACAATTTAAGTTTGGAGACTACAGAATAGTAACCATATTTCTAACAATATTGTGAAAATAAATATTTTTTAGTTCAAATTAGAAGAATAAAAGACTTTGGCGGATACGCATGGAGTAGAATATTTCGAAAATAATATGTGATAACAAATAGAATCAGGTTCTAATTATTTTGTAACCATATTTTTTTATCCCACTTGTACGGTTTTACTGGAATTATTGAACTAACAGACTGAATACCTCGTGTATACGACATTGAAGACAATCTTAATTATTTTTTTTGCAGCTTACAGTGGTGTTATTATATATTTATGGATATTAATTAAATATCCCTTGCTGAGGAAGTGTGTAAGCGGGAAAAAAATAATATTTTTTACTTTAACAGTTTACGTTTTCACAATGATTGAATGAAACCCCGAACCACAAATAGAAGGAACAAAAAACAGTAACAAAACAATTTAATGCAAAGTTAATTTATTTCAATGACATAGTTATCATCCTCAGAGGGCTTTACACTACTTTAACAATCATTGTGAATTTGTCGCCACAGTGCTCTTTAACTTTTGTAAATAGTTTTCGTCTTGATTTTCAAAATTTAAATTCAGAACCATATTCATAAACATGACCCCCCCCACTACTAACACTAGCACTAGTTTAGTCTGTGCTCAACAAATTTTAATTTTAAAGGTTGCTCGATCATCTAAACGTATAAAATATATAACTTAGATGAGTATGCATAAGATTTTAGTTGCTGTATATTTATTTCCTCTAAGGCTTATTCCAAACTTACAAATAAATAATTTTAGTACTCAAATGTTTGTAAACAAATTCCCCATGCAAACACCCAAAATTTGATATCACACAAAATAAAATTTACAATGAAGTGATCGACCATTATCCAAACGAAAAACGTTTGTCCACACTAGATATTTAATAAGTCTCTAAAATATGTATTATAATATTAATACGTTCCAAAGTGAGACAACTAAGGGAAGCTGTGCAGTTACACAATAATTTAAGTAGAAATAATATAAGACTTTGCCGGATACGCATAGAGAATAACATTCTAAAAATCTGCTTACAGTTTTAAAATTGAACTTTATTACATTCAAACTTAAAGTACAAAAACAGGTGAATAGAAACTAGTGTTGGAGGTCATGCGCATCTATGTCGATATGAACCCAAATTTTACAACTTAGTTTGCACATTTTTACTTATTTATATATTTTAATTAATATTTAACGTAATGTTTTAAATAACAACATTAAAACGTAACAACGTAATTCTCTAAAGCTTCTTTCTTTATTTTTATACAGTGTCCCCGAACTCTCTGGTCCCTTTTTGTGGATTTGTTCCTGGGATCGAGACAAACATATTTCACAATACTGTATGAACACGCTTACTTAAAAAAAAACGGTGCTTACTTTTTCATCTGTATGTATACATTTTTTACTAAATAATTAATATCTAGAGAACAGTTTGACCGATTGAGTTCAAACTTAACGTGAAGTTTAACCCAACAATAATATATTGCAAGGAAAATAAACAATTATATCTAACAAAGCGTTTAAAAATGGTGTCTGTCTGAAAATATCATGAAAAAAAACCCTAAGTTACCCGAAAACCGTACATTTTAACAAAAAATGTCAAGAGACCTTTTTTGTAGCCCTTTTAATTCACTATCGGTTAGTGTAATGTTTAAAACCATCGGATGAAGGATAATAGTTAAGTTATGTGTAATATTTGGTTTGTTCAACCCGGCATCCTATACCAACACGATAAATATAACAATATTGTATGTATATATGTTGTTAGTATCTTAAAGAACGGTTTGACTGAGTACAAACTTGACATAAAGTTTAACTTAACAATGGTTTATTTTAAGACACATTACGGTTTAAATCCAATAATGCTTTTAAAAATGGCGGCTGTTAGAAAATTTCAAACTTTAATTACCCAAAAACCGTACTTTTTAACAAACAATTTCAATACACCTTATTTTGTAGCCCTTTTAATTCTCTATCGGATAGTGTAACTGTCAAAATAATCGTATGAAGGATAATAGTTAAGTTATGTCTAATACATGGTTTGTTCAACCCGACATCCTGTACCAACACGGTACACATACAAAATTGGTGTGTAAGTATGCTGTTATTATCTATAACTTAACTATTATCCTTCATTCGATTGTTTTGAATGCTACACCATCCGATAAAAAGGCTACAGAAAAGGTCTATTGACATTCTTTGTTAAAATTTACGGACTTTGGTTAATTCATGTTCAAAATTTTCAAGCAGCCGCCATTTTGAAACGCAAGATTGGATAATTGTTTATTTTTCTAACGTTAGGAAACTTTATGTCAAGTTTGAACTCAATCTTTCAAACTGCTCTGTAGATATTAATTATGTTGTAAAAAACACATACAGACAGACAGACGAAAAAGTAAGCACCGCAGACCCCTGTTTATATTGTGAAATATGTTTGTCTTGATCCCAGGAACAAATCTACAAAAGGGAACCAGAGAGTTCGCGACATCTTGTATACCGTAGTTGACTGACCTGTTATGGAACTAGCCCTAAGGGAGACCTTTGTTTGTTTTACAAGGGCAATAAAACCTAAAAATAATGAAAGGAATTGCCGAAATTTACTAAAGACGCTGCTGTGAAATGTTTCATCTATTTAACAATATTTAAAATATTTCCTACAATTTTACTTAAGGGTCGGTTCTAGTAAAACAGAAAGCAACCTGCGACTCCAGCGTAGCGGCGGTAGGTTACGGGGACATTGCTCATCCTAAATCCATTTAAAACCCGCAATTGTTCAAATAGCGTTTTTTTTTTTTAAATACCAAACTCTTGGTGACAAAATTCTTCATCCGAATGGCTTGGTAATTTTTCGCTATAATTAATAGTTACAACGTAAAAAAATATTTAAAATCACCCTATAGCGGCGGTAGGTTACACGGACATTGCTCCGCCTAAATCCATTTAAAACCCGCAATTGTTCAAATAGCGTTTAAAAAAAACTTTTCTTAGTTTTGGAAAAGTCATTTGCATGCATATTGACCATAGCTTTAAAATGACATATCGTTCATAATTATCCGATCAAAAATAAACAAAAAATTTAGATTTTAATTTAACATTGGTCTTATGGAGTGTCAGCCAACATGGCCGACAGTTAGAGCCGACCCTTAATGTTCATACTTTTCTATGTTACTTATTTATAGTTTTCCTCTTTTATAACTGATCGAATAGTTTATTTGAACTCGAATTTGCCTAATATTTGTTATACGAGTACTTATTACAAATATTAAAAAAACTTATTTGAATTCATCAAAATAGTTGTTCTTGAAAAGATTATAACAATGCTTGTGACTGCTTTACAAATCTGTAATACAAATTTGAATAAATTTTGTCTTTATTCAGATCATCAAATAGTACATTAAATATTTTGCCCATGAAACATAATATGTCGATTATAATTCCCCTAGTATAAATATTCCCGAAACTTAACTATGTTACTTTCTAAATTTCATAAAATATCTTTTCAAAATCCTATTCTGTTTATATGTCCTATTTTAAAATGGCCAACTTCCAACCATCAAACCTTTGTCTTTTTTATTTCCCAGTTTAAGTAGGCCCATTGGTTCGTCTAACTTTACTGTACTATAATGCAGTTTTTCGGCCAGGTAGAATTCTTGCGATAAGAGTATAGCTTGACCATAAAGTTTAAAGGCCGCTCTTTTGTGTGTTTGTGCATGCGATCAGTCCTGCGATATAAATAAGTCAGTATGCGTTGGTTTTCTATAAATGTAAAATAGACCTACATGCTTTTGTTTTTTCTAGACACGTCAAAGACATCTAAGAATGTCAAACTTTTGTGTTATTTTCGTCAAAAAACGAAAGCTCTATTTTTTCCTTAAAGTCAAATAGATTGAGGGTGTTGATTGCTAAAGGCTTTTTGCAATATCTCTTTTTGCAACTGAGTAAAAATTTAATAAAGTTTACTATTTTTTATTATTTATCATACGTTTGGCGGACAGGGTATCCCCCACCCCTCTTAAAGCACTGCTCCAGCAAAAGAGAAAGCAACCGGCGACTCCAGCGCTTCGGCCTATAGCAGTATCCAAACAGTGGAGTTCTTGCAGCTGAGCGCTTTAACATTGCCTCATTTAAAACCACTTTATAAATATATTTTTTTGTAATTGCGTCGTGAGAAAAAAAACTGAACATTATTTATGAAAGTTCAGATAAGGCTTGCGATTTACTTTTAATTGTACATTTTTGTATTCTGTAAGAAAAAATTCGAACTTGATACTTAAAAAATATCAATAACATAACAAATGAACGGGATTTAAAAAGAAATGTAAAACGCAAAACGGATACATTTTGTGATTGTAGTTAAATGAGACCGTGCAAAAAATTTTATTTCTAGCACCATCATTTTTATTGACATTGTTTTGTAATTATTAATTGATATTTTTTAGTTGATGTTTTCTTAGGGGAGAGGGGTAGCTTTAGCTCCTCTGGGTGTGCGCCTGGCCCTATTACACAAAGGTACAAGTTACCCTTATTGTTAATAAGTCAAATGCAACTTTGTTATTCAAAAATGCAATGATTTCACTTGTAAGTCTTAGCCGTTTCCTAGGAGTGTGAACAACTATAAACATGTAAAAAACTAACTAATACATGAATGACTTTGGTTATACCTTGCGCAAAGATTCGTGGCGGCTGAGAGTTTAGGACGGTCGGGGAGGTGACCCTACCCTAATTAGCCCTCGCTCGGCCGATCCGGGTTATGGTCATGACTCGGCTACTGGGCTTAAGGCACAGTCGGTACAATTTTTTGCATTTCGGGATAAAGTGCAAAAATAACGTCATTTTTGTAATCTGCATCAAATAACTAGAACGTTAAGTCCAAACACGATATAATTGCGATGCTATTAAGTATTCAGTTTGTTTTAAAATAATTTTGGTAGTTTTAAGCAATAATTTCCATATTTTAAGCTAACACGTAAAAAATATAAAGCCTTCTTTATAACTTAAAATAGTTTCCCAGATTATTAATTTATAAATAGAATCCGAAACACGGTATTATGATTGCATGTTTCAACGATTTTGCGGCTTCAGACAGACCTTTCGTATTGAAATCATACAGCACACTCGGGAGTTTTTTTCAAGGTATAGGAGAGCCTTAAAAGTGTTGTTAGGTAACCGCGTCGACTTCAGCTTACGTAAATCCGAAAAACACTTTCAATGTACAATTTTTAATAGCTTTAGTTACTAAATATTCTTAATCTTGTTCTGTAAACTATCTTTTATTTTAAAACAAAGTGAATATTTAATTACGTCGCAATTATACCGTGTTTGGACTTAATGTTCTTGTTATTTAAACATACGCCTATTTAAAGAGCACTAATCAAGCCACATATATATGATAAAGGACACATAAATAATCGGTAATATACAATTGACTAGTAAATAGCCAAAATTAAGAAAATCTATTTTTTTTGTCACTTTATTTGATCAATAATTAGTCTGACAAACTACATGTTGCTAAAAATATTTTCTTTTTCAGGGATATGGTTTCACATTTAGCTCCTGTGAGAATCTGGATTACACTTCATGTACAAAATTATAAATAGCTATAGTTTGTAAATAATCGTAAAAATATATCTTATTCTGTAAACTATCTTTTATTTTAAAACTAAGTGAATACTTAATAGCATAGCAATTATATCGTGTTTGGACTTAATGTTCTTGTTATTTGGTGCAGATTACAAAATGACGTTATTTTTACACTCTATGGTGAAATGAAAAAAATGTTACCGACTGTGCCTTGAGCCCAGTAGGTGACTTATGACCATAACCCGGAGCGGCCGAGCGAGGGCTAATTAGGGTAGGGTCACCTCCCCGACCGTCCTAAACTCTCAGCCGCCACGAATCTTTTCGCAAGGTATAGGTTAGGTTAGGTTAGGTCTGCCCCTAAATAAAGTGTTTATGTGAAGATTGATGTAGCGATGTAGCGACTGTAAGATTAAAACGACGATTAGAAGAATTAATTTGGAAATTAATCTCGGTCAAATATTTAACACAAAACTATTAGAAAGTAATTATATCTTAATGAAATTCTAGAAAATCAACTTTTCTGTACATCTTATTCCATATAACTTCTTTTCGTCAAAGGACCCGTCTCATGAACAACTGAACAAATTTATACCCCACAGCATTTGGGAGTAATACCAATTGGTTTAGATCTGGCAAAACCGAAGCCCTCATGCCGTACAAGTGTATTATTTTAGTTTGGAAGAAATATTTACCCAATTATTAAATAATTTGGGAACTCGTTATAAAGATGACTAAATAGTCATCCCTAACAGATAATCTTGTATGTAATACTTTTGGATACTTTACGTCATTGTGTATAGTAAATTGTGTACATTATTAAAAAATGTTCGTGGTTTCTATGCATTATTTTACAGGATGTGATGTTGGGGTATTTCCTCAAGAAAGTTCTATATATTAGTGTAAAAAATAAGTACTACACTACATGAGCTCGATTTCAATCCAAAAATAAGGATCCTTATAACCCATACAAACCGTGTCCATCAATTTTCGCCAAGGAAGTTTATAAGATACTCGACTTGAAAATGATAAGATAACAAAATTATTTTTACAAATAAATGCCCTAAACAAGTTTGTAAAACTTTTAAAATATGCAAACCTTTATAACGCGGTCAGCTATGTACTGCTGAGGGAATTTATGTGATACTGGACTTGAAAATTTTGAGTTAACAAATGTTTCTTTACAAATTAATTGATCTATACGAATTTAAAAACGTTTATATGCTAAACATATAAAACGTGGCAGCATCCTCTTCTCCATGTTCTGTTGATTGAGTTTACGTAATACTTAACTTGACAATTAATTATGTGTTAACGAAGGTTTTTTTACAAATTAATTCATGCTAACATTTTAAATTACTTTAATTTAATTTTTAATTGCCATATGTTAAGAATTTATGTTCGGAGCGAACTTAATCGACTAACCACTACTGTTGCACAGACCCAACAGTGTCTGTCTTTAATAGCATATTTTCATAATTGTAAACTTTCTACCTGCTCTGACCCTACCTCCCTTTGACAGTGGACAGAACGCACGTTACCTGCAACAAATGGTTTCTGGCCAGATACTTTCTTCAACTTGTAGTTTGTGTAGTCTACTTTACTTTTACTTTACTGCTACATTGAGGAAATTACGTTTTTAAACCTCCCTTCGAACTGAAGCCATCCTGTTGAAGACGAACATAAATAGTTGGTACGGTCATCATTTATTGCCTCACAATTAAAACCTTTCTTTTATTATTTTGTTTTAAAGATTACGCTCCTAGATGATTCGCAGTCTATGCATACGTCATTCACAAAGTTAACATTGAATTTGTAAATTTACCCTAGCTTTTTTAGTAAAGGAATCTATCATTTTGAAGTACTGTTATAATATGCGGATATTGATTGCCGAATACATTTTCAAAACCGTTTTATTGTTTTCATAAAAGTATGATATAAATAGTAAACTTTATATTTTTTTTTTCTCAGTTGCAAAAAGAGATATTTCAAAAAACCTTAGCAATCAATACCTACAATCTATTTTACTTTAAGAAGAAAAATACAGCTTTAATTTTTTGACGAAAATAACACAAAAATATGCTTAAAAGTGAAGGTATGGTTAGGTTTTTTAACATCGAAATTGGTAGCCAACTTCGCAGTTTTGAATTTAGGGACCCGAGCCTTAAATGGAGCAGGTAAACGATGTAATTTATTTAGTTAACCATTCTGAATCGGGTTACAATTGTGAACACTGCCAAAAAAATCTACATTGTTAAAATTAATTTCTAATCATAAACATCAGTTTTGAAAAATGTTAACTTAGGCGTAGTTCCCATTTATATTTATTATACTATTAAACAGCCGAAACCCTTAAAATCGTGTTTGCCGCTTTACCTGTTACACTGTTTAACTACACGCATATGCCTAAGTTTTAACGAACAAATAAAAAGTAATCGATGTAAATAATGTATTGAATCTCAAATAAAGGCTTATAATTTATCACCTTCATTAGATTAATTATTAGAATCGGAAAAAATAAAACACAGCTTTCAATTAGAGCCTAAAAACTGAAAGTGTCAAAAATAATCAGTTGTTAATCGAATTTGCCTGTCATCATATCTACAGGGTGAGTTTCTACTGACACCATTAACTTCGCCAGTGTGTTCTACTCACTAAATGGAATAAAAATGTCCATATGGACTCATGTCCGATTCTCAACCGTTTGGCTGGAGTCGCGTATTTTGTGTTTTTTTTTCAAAATCATGCTATTTTGCCTCACTATTTGTTTGATAAAAATAAAACTAATGAACGGACCGAATTGCAATTAAAACCATTAGAACAATAATTGAATTTGCTATAAAACCAAGTAAAGGTTTTTTTGTAATGCTTTGTCAACAATGATGCCTTTCAAAATTGGAAATAAAATAAGAAGTTGGGTAAGTAAATGTTTTAGGTTACATTTCAAGACCTTTTTTACTAGGTACTTAAATGAAAAGTAAGGCAATATGATATGAAATTAAAAACTTCCTCATTTAATAACCTTTAAAATGATGTACAAATTTTAAGTTTTACGATTAGGTATGACAGTAAAAACTCTAAGAAACTAAAATAAAACACGATTTACTGATTTGGTTTTAACAAAGAAATGCACTGAAATGATGTACTTATTTGTTTTACGAAATCAGCTGTAACTTTGGTTTTAAGAAAGAAATTCAAATAAATTATTAACCAACATAAGAGGTTACAAACTATTCTACTTAAGAAAATTTTCAAAATGGCCACCATCCGCTCTAATGCATGCCTGGACTCGTTTTTGCAGTTCTCTCAAACTCGCCTTTAAGTTGATGTCAATGCGCAGACGAGCAGCATCCCTCACAATCCTATTTCTTACTTCCTCAGCTGTGTGCACTGAAGTGCGGTAGACTTCTTTTTTGAGGAAGCCCCGAACGTAGTAGTTCAATTCGGTACGTTCATTAGTTTTATTTTTATCAAACAAATAGTGAGGCAAAATAGCATGATGTTGAAAAACACAAAATACGCGACTCCAGCCAAACGGTTGAGAATCGGACATGGGTGAATTTCTTTTAGTGAGTAGAACACACTGGCGAAGTTAATGGTGTCAGTAGAAACTCACTCTGTATAGATGCGGTAGCTAGATTTATTCCGTCGAACTAAAGCTATATTAGGTAATACGGGAAAACTTTATCACATTATTTTAGAGGTACGATTTTTGCAAATATGATAACTTAACCACAGTATTAACCACTGTAAAGAAGGCCGCCATTTTAGAATATAAAAAACAATAATAACTTAACTTTAAAATGAGAACTTGTAGCCTAATAAACACAGGGCTTTCGTAAAACCACAATTTGAACAATGAAAATTAACAGTTGTATTATGGCTTGAAAAAATTTAACAAAAAACGTAATTGATGAATTTAAAAAGTTATTTGCTTGTCTAAAAAATGCTTTATTAGTGTTAAGAGCGTCTTCATTGGTTCAAAACGTTACTATACCAAAATATTATCCGCCCAGATAGGGTGTTTTTAAAACTTTATATTCCTCTAACTTTTAAACGGTTAGCCGTAACAAAAAAAGTCTTTAAATAACTTGTAAAATCCAGAAGCATCATAAAATATTGTCTTCTTTAAGAAATTCGAAAGTTGGCCGCCATATTGGAAAAAATGGGGCCATATCGAAAAATTGAGATAACAATTTCAGTCACCAAATTATACAGAACAAAACGTCCAGGGGAGTTACTATTTAACTTTTTTTAATAGCTCTTATAGATTTCAAGAGAAACAACTGGCACACTTATATGAATCACCCTGTATACATAAAAATATCTTACAGTAAAAGTATGCAAAACATCATAATATTGTGGTTACGTATGCTGTCTTTAACTTAACAGTCTTATATAACAGCAGTTTAATCCTTCATCCGATTGTTTCGATAGTTACACCTTCGATGGGTATTAAAAGGGCTATAAAAAGGTGACAATATTTTTTGTTAAAATTTACGGTTTTTATATAATTTAAATTTGAAGTTTTCAAACAGTCGCCATTTTGAAAGGCATAATTGGATATAATATCTTATTTTACTTGAAATAGATCATTGTTAGGGATAACTTCAAGTCAGGTTTGAACTTCATGTTTATATTGTGAAATATGTTTGTCTCGACCCCTACAGATTTCGATCATACAAAATAAAGAAACAAACGATGTAAATATTTGATAAATTAACAATATATTTTTAGCTTCGTATTTTTCTTTTTAATTAATTTCATTGATATGTGTAAAATTTAGCTCAATAAAAAATTATTGTTTCTTTAAAATTTATCTTCAATTTAGAGGAGATTAAAATCTTACGTTTTTTCATAAAACTTTCACATAAAATGTAGCACATAAAAAATGCCAGGAGTAAAAAAATGCCACTACGCCAGGAGTATGTTTGCTGTTTCGAATCTAAAATTATTTCACTCATACCTCTGTAACTTTAGTGACTAAACCGATTTTAAGATTGATGTGTTGATAGATTAAACTTGGTCAGGGCAGTGATAGTGCTCATGTTATTTAAGTGCAATATGTCTGTTATCCAAGATGTAATATTCAAAATCTCATGGAACCTGGAATGTTACGTAATAAATGAAACGACTGATACAGACAATTTAAAATATATTTTCTTTTTATAATTCGTGGAAAAGAACTTTAATGTTTTTTATGCCGGTCTTACATTCTTGTTCGAGGGATCATTTTAATGCCATAGTTGGTACTTATACAGTAACAATTAATAAACATGATATTTAAAAAAAGTATACTGTAATTTTAAATCTTCCTTGAAAGGACTATTCTTAAACTCAAGTCCATTTTTACTTAACTGGGTTTTAGTTTATTGCCGTTTTATTTCCATTCTCGTTTAAAGGAGTAAAAATTTTCTCAAATATAATTGACTTGTGCAGAATAACTGGAATAAAAACCTTCCATATATTATAATTTAAATCGTTTTATATGTTTCGAAAAAAGGATTAAAAGTTGGGTGGGTTGGATAAAAACTAATTTTATTTTATTAGTAGTATTAAGTAAAATGTAATGATTGCTAAATTTATTCTAAAACATTATTATTATTTTTATTAAAATAATCCTACATTGTTTCTAGGAAGGATATGCACAGTAATGTATTAATATTAAAAACAACCGTAACTATTCCATATTATGAATTTGTAATACATCTTTTATTTAGTTTCAGTTTGTAATCAAAGTTTCCGTTTTCTTACCATTATATAAAGGGTTCCTAGATGAATTAAAACGCTATAACTATTCGTAATTGATTAATTCATACATAAAGTATGTAACTGAATTTTTAATTAAGATAATTTGCTTCTTTAAAACTAGTTATATACCGTGTATATATTACTTAACAATCTAAGATAAATTTTATTAGTGACAGGCAAACACTTTTCGACGTAGTCAAAACAGATAAATAGTTTTACATTTCAATTCAATACTAGAACGCTTGAATACTTTTTACTATTGCGAATAATTTATGTAATTAATAATATATTGTACACATTCAAATAACGCAAAGCAGCAACAAGCATATACCCTACCCACATGTAAGGAATTGAAAAAGATAATTGGACAGAACTCTAAGTTTGGAAAAGTGCACATGACGGCAACACAGGATCTGTTCCATCTGGCAACAAGGCATAACCATGTCGTCCCTGGCATAACCATAAATAATGCCGTCTCCATACAAATATTTTGGAATTCACAATTTAATTTGTCAGAAGAAAGTAAAACTTGGTCTAAATTGACAGTGAAATATTAAACTTTAATATAGACCTGTCCCGTTTTAAAACATAGCTTTGAGGCTATGATTAATCCTTGAATAATAAATTGTTAATATGTTTATGCTTGATTTAATAATAATTTAATTTGTCAGAAAAAACTAAAACTTTGCATAAATTTATAGTGAAATAGTAAACTTTAATATAGGCCTGACTCATTTCTGAAGTATAGCTGTGAGATTATGGTTAATCCTGCGAAATTTGTTAATATATATTAGGTATATATCGTTTTAGTGGTAGGCCTACTTATCACGCTCCTTCTAATTTTTCGTTTTTTTATAGTAAAGTGCATGGTTTTACCAATGAATACTTAAAGTATTCATTGGTTTTACTCTGTTAAGGAGGAGCAATAAACAAAATGTTTATTTAATACTTTCGTGTATGCGTGCTACCAGCAATTAAATAGGCTGAACAAAATATTCCACGACTAAAAGATAGTTTTTTATTTGCTTTGAAAATACATTTAAAAAAATGAAAACAAAAACATTTTTATTGAAAGATTTTTGAATTTATAAAATAATGTTCTATTATCCTATGTTAGGTTACTGTTGTGTTTTGATATGGCAATAGTAGAAGTGATTAGCATCAATGGAATATTTATACTCCATATTGTCATACCAATCATTGGCGATGGTGTCTGCCTTTTTTATTCGCTTTCATTTCTTTTATTTAATACTCAAGATAAAAGTCTAGACATACAAAAAATAGTTGTTGATGAAAATTGGAATGATTTTATTGGTATGATTCAAATGGTACCATTTTTAACTTCTTTGGAGTATGTGTGGGAAATGTCTCAACATTCGGTTTGCGCGGGTGTCTGCGAATTTGTTTGCAGCTGGTATGATTTTTCCTTTTTTAATCAAAGTTCATTACAATATAATTTTGTACAGATACTTTCCCAGTAAAAAGATTTATCCTTTAAGGGCTTTCAATTCCTTTCAATACCGCATATTAATAGCGGTAATTTTTATGTATATTTATTTGCCTATTTCCAAACTCAATGTTCCAAGATGTCTACTATAACTACAGTACTTCAGTTATGTATCGTTTCGAAAGTCAATGTTTTACAGAGTTCTCCTGTAGGTTGCATCTCACAGCTGAGAGCAAAGATGAGGGGCTCTGATAATACAGCGTGCGCAAAATACTTACAAAATAATGTTATACATTTCGTATACTTGTTTCCGTACATAAAATACGTAAAAGGTTAAAAGAGGGTAGCTCGGTCAGCTGGTACTTATTTATTATACGTCAATTTCTCCCTAATATTTCTTTCAACTTTAATTAACGAGGAGTAAATTCGCAAAGTAGTTTTATTTGATTAATATCGTTACACAACATACAAGTGTATTCTCGAACATAGTAAAAGGGACTCGAACACTTTAAAATTTCAATTTTGTTCTTGGGTTTTACTATAGTATATTTAATTGAGAACACGCAAATATAGAACATATGCATAAACATATTATGAAAAGTATTTAAAATTTTTTTTTTCAATCTGTCGTTCGTCACATATTGAGCGTATGATTTTTCGGCTCCATTAGTTGACTCTTCGTTATAGTGCTATAGTCGGAGACAAGTATAGAGGGAAAGGTGTAGGGGTCGATCGGCCCAAAATAATGCTATTGTTGTGAAACCGACTGCCCGGCCACCCTCATGCCTGCGGTCATTGTCACCACCTCCCTTAAATTCTTAGAAATATTTTGGTCCAATACAAATATTATAATTTGAACCACTAATCGAATAAAAACAAGTGATGGCTCAATCTTCTCGCAAGATTAAGACCAATAAGAGAAAACTTGAATCACAATCCTACGACTCTCCGTTGACGAGCTAGTTGGTTATTACATTATATTACCTTGTTTACCTATTATTTTCAAGTATCTGTGTAGTTGAGCAAGTTGAGTTGTCTGTGTTGAAAAAAAAACATGTGATTGCCAAACAGGAGACAGCGTTTAGGTTATGTTGTGTTTTGGAATTATAATAGTAAATCATAAGTAGTGTGGTGTCATTTTCTAGTGATTGTTGTTTTATTTTAGTTCTAAAATGACTAAGGCAAAGGGTGTTTTTAAGAAACGTGTGTTTAGAGTCAAACAATATAAGAAGCCTATGACAATCGCTGTGGACCAAATGCGGGAATTACAAACTAGCTCTTCAGAAGCAATTAGTCCTAGGCCTACAACTCCCATCACAATTTCAGTTCCTGTAAGCTCTTCTAGGATGAAGCTAACTTCCAATGAAAAGCAATTTGATGACTTTCAAGGTAATACTAAGAATATAATTTTATTGTATCCATGTATACACTCAGATCAATGTTTAGCAATGTTTTATGTAAGTGCGGGGCTCAGTTATGCTGTCGGAAGCTAGGTGGGACAAAGGTCGCGGATGGAAAATCTATAAAAGGCGCAGGACGACTGACCGACAAGGTAATAGATGAGCTACAATCCTATTATGGGAATGACATAAGAGGTACTCAGGCAATTTGGGAAAAATGCACAAGGCAGTGTGGGCTACGTATTTCCACCGACTTGCCACGCATGAGAACCCAAGTCACGCGATGTGTCCTCCTGCTCCAGATACCTGGTGCAGGTATAGAAAAGATCCGGCTGGCTATAGACACAAGAAGTCACTCCGAGAAGTCATCATGAATCAAATTAAACCTATTTATAGAGATCTAAGTAATAAAGAGGCCCTGAAAAAAATGTCTACATGGGCGTACACAAAATTGTAACGAGTCGTTTAACAATATTATCTGGGGCCGTCTGCCCAAAGCCAACTTCATCGGTAAAAATACTCTAGACCTAGGACTTTGGGATGCTGTGATATCATTCAATGATGGAAATGTGGGTAGAATTAAGGTCCTGGAAGAACTAGGTGTTAAGAACTTAGACCAATATACAATTGAAGATTTTAACGACACTCGTATAAAACAAGCCGACCGAGCAGCGGAAGGCATGACCAAGAAGGCCAGAATAAAGAAAAGGAAACAGAACCTAGTACAAGAAGAGAAAAATAAAGATGATTACTGCCCAGATGGGGTTTTAACTTATGTAAGTAATAAGTTGTGTCTTTTTTGTTATTAAAAATTTAATTTATTAACTTTTCCTAGGTTTTTCGGAAAACAGTATTTTTTTACACAAATAACCAGATATCTCAGGAACTACTAAGGCTACAGACTTGAAATTTTTACTAAATATCATAAATTTAACTGTAAACATGTGGTATTAACCTAATGCCAATTTATTATAAATAAATGAATAAAAAATATGTTGTGTATTTTTTAGCCTATTTTTTATAAAAACCATAAATTAATTGTTTTTTTTTATTTTTAAATTATTTTACTACAGTGTACTCCTCACATAACAATAACAAAGGCCTGAAAATTTCATCTTTCTATTTCAAGTACATCTTGAAAAACTGGTCACCAATATAGACAATTTAACATGGGTGGGATACAAGACATGTTCAAGTCCCCGATTGTAAGGTCTTCGGTTTAGTGTTTTATTTAATTTATTATTTATATTAATTATTTTCATAATTGTTTCCTTATTCCATGGACTTGGTAATTCCAATAATGTTAGTTTAGTGCAATTTTTTAGACATCAGCACCAGTTTGAAATTAGTATCGATAATATTTCTTAAATCTGTAAAAAATTTGGAAAGTGCAACATTTACAACACTTTCCGACATTTTGGAATTGACATCACAATAAAATTTACCCAATTCCATATTTCTTGATCGAAATCGATTGATATTAAATGCAATTAATATTGATTGAGATAATATCATAACTCATAGTTAAGAAAATATGTTTACCAAACAATACACTGCTGTGCTCGATAATTATGACAATATTTGCAAATGTCTATATTGACACCTAAGCGTAGTTGGCTGATCTTGAAATAAAGAAGATATTTGGGTACAATAAATACTATTTTATTATTCATAAGTACTTAGCAGTCAACCAATGGGGAAGCTATGTTAAATTTAAAAGTGTATAATTTGATGCAATTGAAACCATTATTTTAAAAACAAATAATTCATAATCCATAACTAAATAATTTTTGCCACAGCATTTGAATTTTAAATACTTTCCTACTCGTACAGATGTTATAAAATTCTAACTGGAAACCTACCCAAAATTACTTGGCTATTTGCGGCGTTAGCAGGTAGAAAACTCAAGACTGCAGGTATAGGGTTGGGATGGTACCGAAATCGTGGTTATGACTTTAGTTGCTAAATAAGGCCATAAATATTTTGACTGACAACTTATTTCCTCTTGAAATATTTATTGCATATGCTAGCTATTCAGACAAAGTGGAAGTATTTTGTCAAGAAACTTAAAGTGTTTATTGGAACGCCATAAACGTATACTCAATATTCCCACGTGTGACTTGCACTTTTAGCAGGTAAAAAGGATTCGTTATTGTTAACGAAGTCCGTTTTATAACTTTAGTTTCAAAATCAAGGCCGGGCGTTTTGACGCACAACTTAACCACTCCTGAAATATTTATTGCATTGCCAAAATATGCCGACAAAGTAAAAGTATTTTTGGCAAAAAACATATTGTGTCTATTCTTGGGCGATTTACGTACTATCCACTGTTGCATCAAATTCAAATTTTAATTCTGCAGAGTTTTAAGGCTTGGGTCCCTAAATTCAAAACGAGGACGTTGGCAACCCATTTCAATGTTAAAATAACCTAAAAATACTTAACTATGCTGACGTGAGTTTTTAACTCGGTAAATGTGTACAATTATAAAACTGTAGGCCTATTTGTTAAAATTTTGTATTTAAGTACGTTATCCTATTACTTTAAATGAGCAATTCTTGTATCTATCTATGTATCTGTCGCTCTATCTGGATCTCGAAAACGGCTCTAAGGATTTTGATGAAAAATTGCATATAGGGGTTTTTGACGTCAGAAATCGAATGCGCTAGGTCTTATGTCTGCAAAAACGCCCATAAACTCTGAAAAATGCGCAAACAATTTCAACTCTGACTTCTTTTTATACCACCTTTAAATATATACCACCTTTAGTATACATATATATAATCAAAGGATGATTTGATTATGCAAATTTTCAAAATGACGGCCGTGTAAAATTTGTATTGACAAATAACTCGAAATAATTGTTTTCGTCAATGAGAAACGAAAT
Source organism: Philaenus spumarius (assembly GCA_018207615.1). Lineage (NCBI taxonomy): Eukaryota > Metazoa > Arthropoda > Insecta > Hemiptera > Aphrophoridae > Philaenus > Philaenus spumarius. The sequence goes on along the minus strand of JAGFPH010003860.1, from coordinate 85,901 downwards.
GATTTAAAATTATTGTGAATAGCTTAAATTATAACCACTTTATAGAAAAAACATTTAGAAATTTAAATTTAATTCAGTTAACTTGTTGAAATGAAGTAATACTAAAATGTTTAGGGCATTAATAACACTGTAACTCGCTAAGTTTTTTGTCGATACTATTTTATCTTTAAACTAAGATACATTTTAAAAACATAAGTTTTTAATTAAAAAAAAACAAAATAATTGGTCTTTCTTTCCTGTACAGGGACGTTATTCATATGGATCTGAAAATCAAATTTGTTAACACATTTATATGTTTTAGTCACAGCACTACTTAAGCTATTTAAAACATGTATAAGCAGGTTTGTAAATATGTTATTTCTTGCACGAAATCTTACGAATACAAATTACATTAACTTTCTTAGTTTGACAATCACAGGGTAATAACTTTAATAAGATAAAACAAATTTTAATTTGGTTCAGAAACTTCTATTTTTGTCTAAGTATGTGAATTATGATTGGCAGAAGCTAAACACAACGAAACAGCTGATATTGCAATACTTTTGGTTTATAGTTAAGTTAATAACAATATTGTTAAAAATAAATAAATACTAGCTGACCCGTGCGAATATTTCGCAAGTTAGGAGTAGGCCTAGTTACCTGATTTAATACATTGATTTAATTAAGTAAATTACGTTTAATTTGAACAATTAAGCCCCATATAAAAAGTAAGAAACACATCTAAAAAGACAATTTCCATCACGAATTATACGTTTCACCTCCACGACTACTATTGAACTAGCAGACATAAGACCTAGCACATTCGATTTCCGACTTCAAAAAGCCCCTATATGCAAATTTTCATAAAAATCGTTAGAGTCGTTTTCGAGATCCGTGACAGATACAAAGATAGATACAAGAATTGCTCATTTAAAGTAATAAGATTAAGCAACAGCAAAATTAAACTTAACCTACTTCAATAAAGTAAATTACAACATAAACAAACCATGTTATGATAATAAAACATGTGCTGTTATAATCTGCTGGTCTGTGCTATTAAGTTGATCAGTAAAAACAATTTAATAAATAGAAAATATTTTAAATTCCATTTTTAAAACATTAACTGAAGGATTAGTAAAATTTTAAGGCAAATGATCAAGTATAGAGTTAATTATTACCTTTCATTTAACACAAACCGCAGTCAATCGGTCCAATAGAAATCCAGATAACAGTCGGAATAGGCTTAAAACGTGATTAAGTCCCATATAAAAAGTAAGAAACACATCCAAAAAGACAATTTCCATCATTAATTATACGTTTCACCTCCATAACTATTGAAATATAAACAGAAAAACATAATTAAGCAACAGAAAAATTAAACATAACCTACTTCAATAAAGTATATTACAACATAAACAAACCATGTTATGATAATAAAACATGTGCTGTTATAATCAGCTGATCTGTGCTATTATATATGTCCAATAATACTCCAGATGATAATAAAACATGTGCCGTTATAATCAGCTGATCTGTGCTATTCCGTTGATCAGTAAACAACATGATAATGAATAGAAAATATTTTAAATTTTATTTTTAAAATATTAAATGAAGGAATATTAAAATTATAAGGCAAAAGGGCAAATATAGAGTTAATTACCTTTCATTTAACACAAACTGCATGTCAATCGGTCCAATAGAACTCCAGGTAACACTTGGAATAGGCTGAAAATTGTACCCCATTTTAAATTGCCATAGGAGATTTTCATTTCCGTTTTTAGAAAATTTAGTGGGGTAACAGCTGAAATCCAAGGAAAATGGGCAAATATACAGACAATTACCTTTAATTTGGTGCGTGTATATCGGTCCAGTAAAAGTCGAGATTTCACTCGGATTACAAAAAATCTTTTCAAATTAATATATAGATAATTGAGCTTGACTTGTGAGAAGATACACTTGATAGAGTAAACTTAAAACACAAATTCTCACAACTAATACGTTTATTAACTCAAAAGCGTTTCAAAGACAAAGTCGCCATCTTCAGTGATGCACGAACTACAATAGTCAAACTATAACTCAATTTTTATAAATAAAATATAAAATACAAATTAGAGTTATAGTTTGACTGTTGTAGCAGTGCATCGTGAAGATGGCGACTTTGTCGTTGGAACGCGTTTGAGTTAATAAACATATATTAGTTGTGAGATTTTGTGTACTAAGTTTATTCTATCAAACAATATTGTTATTGAGTCCGAGTTCATTAGAAAAAAAAGTGAAATTTAAAATACTGGACAATAAAACATCAAAATGTATTTAATTTAATCCTAAAATTGTTTAAATCTATATATACAGTACTAATACTTGTTACATTACCGTGACTATTTAGTTCCTAATTCGTTTATAACTGCAATAGATTTGAGCTAATTTTTATCTGTTTAGTCCTGAGTTGGCACTTATAATTAAAGAATCTGCAAAATTAAAAAATATTCCAGGCAACATTGGATGGTACGGAAATTGTAAAAGAATAGACACAATATGTTTATTTTTACAATATTACTTTCACTTATTGGCACATTTTGGTAATGCCAAGTAGATAAATAGTCTGTCCCAATTTCTGGCCTTGTTTTTTGAAACTATCTTCATACCAATTATTTCATTAAGGGTCGGCTCTAGTAAAACAGAAAGGAACCTTCGACTCCCTATAGCGGCGGTAGGTTACGGGGACATTGCTCATCCTAAATCCATTTAAAACCCGCAATTATTCAAATAGCGTTTTTTTAAAAATACCAAACTCTTGGGGACAAAATTATTAAACCGAATGGCTTGGTAATTTTTCGCTATAATTAATAGTTACAACGTAAAAAATATTTAAAATCACCCTATAGCGGCGGCAGGTTACAAGGTCATTGCTCAGCCTAAATCCATTTAAAACCCGCAATTTTTCAAATAGCGTTTTTAAAAAAATACCAAAATCTTGGGGACGAAATTCTTTAGGCGAATGGCTTGGTAGTTTTTCGCTATAATTAATAGTGACAATATAAAAAAATATTTAAAATCAATGTTTTAAATTGTTAATAAATATTAAACAAAATGATTTTCTTAATTTTTAAAAAGCCATTTGCATGCATATTGACCATAGTTTTAAAATGACATATCGTTTATAATTTTCCGATCAAAAATAAAGGAAAAATTTGGATTTTAATTTAACATTGGTCTTATGGAGTGTCAGCCAACATGGCCGACAGCTAGAGCCGACCCTTAACTCATCCCAACCCTTTTTGCCTGTTAAAAGGGCAAATAACACGTGGTATTGTGGGTAGGTTTCATGTAATTCCAAAACGTTATTTTGTTAAAAGCAATAAGTTTCTTGTCAAAAATACTTAATAACTTAGTCTTCATGATTTACTTAGACTAAAGTAAAAATTTGTAGCTTTAAGTAATATTAAAAATAAAACTCGTAATTAGTAAACAATAACTTTTAAATTGTTTTATAAACTTTTTTAAATCTACACACTTAAAAAAAAATCAAATTAAATTTAAAATCATAAATTTTACATTTTTTCATAGAGGAAATTTAAATTCACAAAAAATTTTATGTTTAAAAGTTATAAAGGAAACAAATATTTAAAATGAGACTAAATGCAATCTCCTTTGTCTCGTATGGTTTTTGATCAAGTAATTCACAAAGTATATATTTATAGCAAAATATTTCTACATATATTATATGAATGTTGTTTTCGATCTCTAAAACAAAGAGGCCAAAAACGTGAATTAATGTAAGAAATTGAAAAATGTTAATATTATTTAATATTGATATTTATGTTAAAAATTATCAAACCATTGAAGTTGAATATCGAAAGAGCTGTTTAGTGTACACATTATTATATCTCACTGAAAAATAT
>JAGFPH010003860.1:67536-79696 GCA_018207615.1 Philaenus spumarius | reverse complement strand
TCTTACGGCGTAACCAGGACGACCGTATGGAGGGGGTTACAACAACTAGGGGGGGGGGGGGGCAGAAATGTTTTAAAAATGAAGATGCAAAATAATGCTTTTTAGGCTTCCCTAAAGTTCTTTAAATGATATATTTATGTATAATTTTTCACTTCTATTTAATGTGATTCAGGCCTATTTTAGAATAATTTAGAGTAGCAACAATGAATCATCCCCCGACAAATCTTTTCGTGCTTTACCTCTAACGCTTGGAACACGCACGCCGTTTTTTCCAATTAGTTACCGTCGCCGTTCGTAAAATTTAAAGCGTGCACACAGGGCGGTAAAAGTCCCGACGCCGTCTAAAAGCCTCATTGGGATTCATTAAACTGAAGTGTCTAGTTCACCAATCACGAAGTGTGTTACGTAATACTGTATATTATTTCTTTTAATGTTTTATTGATATTAAGAGATGAACAGAGAGCAGCTCTAGCTTTGTTGTTATTCCGTCGCCGATTGAAAAGGAAGCAAAAAATATACTTATTTGGGTTCATCCGATCAGTAAATGATAGAAGAGAAGATTTTGGAGCATTCTATACTGTGTTTCCTGATTTGAGGGACTATAAGAAACATTTTTCAATAATGTAAGAATGTCGGTTTCGTCATTTGACGAACTACACACACGGCTGAAGGATAATACTCTACGAAAAAAATACTAAAATAAGGAGATTGGCGTGCGTTTGGTCATGTTCGCCACTGTTTCGGCGGAGACGGTGGAAAATCCGTCGATTGTAGTGGCAGCAAGTGGCTGCCGATCGTTTATTTTTCCGACCAATGTGTATGCTCCAATACTCTCTTCGCTCCACTGATGATATGATGGCGACGCCAAATAATCCGTGGCGGACGAAATATTTTATATAATTCCTTATAATTTTACCTACTTGCATACGATATTTATAAAAAAAAAGTATTTCACCTTTCAGAAAAAAACTAAGGCAAATATAAATAAGTAGGGTTTGTTTCATACAAAATATAGAAATGGTTTTAATTGTGTTGAACAATTTGTGTATTTTTAGGGAAAATGAAAACTTTTTGCGACAATTATTAGTTGAATTAATACAACAGTGCAACCGATCTGTTGTTCATTTCAAAAACCTAATGTCTCAAGTTCATGTACGCCTATGTTAATTAAAACCCTTAAACTGTCCATGCTAATTTTTTGCAATGCCAAGCCATTTCGATGCGTGCGCAAGCATATTTTCAAAAAATCGCCAAATATAGTAATTATAAACCAATCCAAAAGTGTTCCAAAGCTTTCGTGTAGAGAGAGGTTCAAAGAATTCATACATGCAAGTAAAAATTGTTTGATGCAAAATTTACAAAGTTATTAGCTCAGGAAACAAAAAATGTTCATTAGCGGAAGGAAAAAGTTCAACTTTAGGCCTACATAAAAAGTAGAAAAAATTGTTTGCAATTTTTTTTCAAAATGTACAAAAGTTTGGTAATATAGTTCTAAATAAACTGTATAAAAATATATATAAATTTCAAATTTATTATTTTGAAAACACCAGTTTTTATGTTCCTACTACGAGATTGAATACTGTCAAACCATGACTGAATATCAGGTGGCCAAAATAGGGAGAAAGCTACTGCGCCGCGCCGCGCTCTGAGTGGACGAAGCATGCAATGCACTGTGTATTGAAAATACTACCAATATGGGGGTTGGCGTGCGAAGCACGCAATGCTTCGTTTATTGAAGATACTCCCAATATGCGGAATGGCCTGCGAACCATTTTGCAGCTATTCAGCACTGTCGTGAACAGACCTATTTCCCAAATTGTTGGTTGAAACATTTTAAAACTAACTTTGTATGTTCTGCGTATTGAAAATTCTCCCAATACGAGGGTTTGCGTGCGAAGCACGCAATGCACTGTGTATTAAAATACTCCCAATATGGGGGTTGGCGTGCGAAGCACGCAATGCATTGTGTATTGAAAATACTCCCAATACGGGGGTTGGCGTGCGAAGCACGCAATGCATTGTGTATTGAAAATACTCCCAATACGGGGGTTGGCGTGCAATGCACTGTGCGTCGGCCGCTTCTCATAGTGTTCAGTATCAAGCTCACATGTCCTTAGCAGTGAACGTGTTAAGCCCCATGCCCCGGTCTAGCCCCCAACCCCCCTAGAAAATATCATATGGGCCCTTATGTTATCTTTTGAATTACACTTAAATATCACTAATAAACTTAAAGATTTTATAATTAAAAATAAAAACGGATCAAGCTGTCTTATATACGATGAATCAGTATATAAAAATAATCAACACTTACAATAATACAGAATAATACAACCAACTAAATATAACAAGAATAACAAAAATTTTAAATAATCATACATCAACAAACGAAACCACATTCCTCAACACACTTATAACATACATAAATACTAATAATAAATCTAACATATACATACCAAACATAACAAACAATAACGCACCTATAAATCCAATACAACATACTAGTAAATTACAACCAAAACATACCATATTCAACTATTAATTTAAAATATAACATAACATACACACATAATATACCACAAAATAAAATAGAACAAATGATTTATACTAACGACCGTTGGTTCTTGGTGAAATTCCATTATAAATAAATAAATGAAAACTTGTTGTACTATTAATTATTCGATTCCTCCCCCATCCCTAACCTAACGGTATTTTGGCCTACCTGTACCCAACTGCTGTGTGTTGGATTTTTTTCTTGTTCCTTTAGTCTTTAAGTTGCCTTCGATAATGCCGTAGCTGGCGAGTGGCGAAACCTAGGTCGGCACGGCTCAATAAAGCTTTGTGAAATAGTACAAGTTTTCATTTATTTATAGAACAAATGTATAAAGAAATATTTAATATGCATAAACACATCAATAATATTACCCATCCCGGTCGAATAACATCTTCTAAACTTTTTACAGATACACATATACTTACAATTTTTTTAAATAATTTTAAATTCTGTTCTCACATTAATAACACACACACAAACAATAATACTTCTTTCATAATAATCATAAAATATAACACAATATCAGAAAAATGTTATAATAATCAATGTAAACATTTACCAAATATATCAAAACCATTACCAACGAACTGTGCAATAATTTACATATAATTTTAATATAAATAAATATACCCCTTCTATTCCTTCAAATACTAACCCACATACACCTGTTGACCACCTGTCGTCATTCCCCTCCTCCCCCGACCACGCCCGCCCATGGTGTCATACGGTTTTTTATATATATTGGTGAAAGATACTGGCAATACAAATACATTAATTATTTTCATACAATATTAAAGTAACAATCATACAGAATATACAACAAGCATGATATAATAATATCTACCTGTATTATAGGGATCTTGGCTAAACTTGGTTTACTTTTTACATGCAGTACAATACCGGACTCGGTAAAGGATGTAGGCTAGTACAGTATTTTTAAAATCAATTACTTCTAATGTGTTTACTTAGCGACATCCGGAGCAGCGGCCATTTTTTTCTTTTGGCACTGGTAATTTCTAAGAATCGTCTGACCTTGAGCAAACACCCCTGCTATCGAACATCGAACCATTGCTAGCGAATAAGTTTTTGTTTTGCTGTGACATGGTACGCTTCGCACTATAGACATAGTTTGTCGCTTATTATTACAATAACACATACTGTGCTTAGTTAAAAATATCTCGTGTTATTAAATTGTACATTTAGTGTTGTAAGCTATTGTTATTTTCTTAAATAAATCAAATTGTTAATTGTGTCGTGAAAGTGTCTATTTGTGTTTGATAAGAGAAGACTGAATTGTTGAAGTGGCTCAATCATGCAGGTTTGGATTAATGATTTATTAATTTGACAAACACTGTTTTAAAGATGAATATCATTACTTTCAAAATCTAATAGTTTAGGCGAATAAAAATTCAATTGCAATTTTGTTTAGTAACAGTTAACTTAAAACAGCTGATTGGGGTAGGCTAACCTATGGCAACAGAAATGCAAGAATAATAAATAAATAAAAAAATAGCCTACAGGTTCTAACCTATAGTATTTAGTCGCAGTATGTTTACCTGTATTCAACATTTAACAGTAGAATGTAAAACAACGTCGTTGTCTGCAAAAATATCAGCCTAGGATCGAATAGTAAACTTACGCCCAATAAAATTTTAGGTTAGGCCTAGACTAAACCATCACTGTTTCTTCGTGTATTTATATTTATTATCTTAGCAACCAACTTAACAAATCTAGAAGTTAACAGTTCTTCACAATCAACAGCTTTTTGTAGGTTAGGTTAGTAAAATAAAAGCGAATAAAAACAGAAAACCCCAAAGAAATCAAAGAAAAATGCTTACTGAATTAAAATTTAAATATCTATTGATACCCCCTATAATATTGTTTTCTTTATAGATTGGTTGACAATATCAAATTTCACGATAAACTAAACTATTTCCTAGAAATTTAGTTAAATCGAGTTGACCGAGTAAGCCTACCTGAATTATTACCCATAAGATCTCATTGTATTTAAGATCTCAGCTTATTTTAATAGGTACTTGTATTATTATAAGTGTATAACCTAATACTGTGCCAGTTTTTCCTTGCAGTATCGTTTTACTTAATGTGCGTGAATAACAAAGCAATAACAGTGTCTTTTCTAAGTGAATACAGTTCTTTCACTGCTTTCTGTTTGTACTCCAAATAGAAATAGAAGGCGCGGTCTTTTTCTGCTAATTAAAAACATATGGAATATTAACAGAACATTCTATTTCTATAATTAATTGGAGACTACGATAAATAATTTTTCCTACAGTTACCTGACAAAGCGGGTCTTCTTGCACTGATTATAGTACGCAAAGTAGCTGATTCCTGCATTTACTTACTTTCCCGCACTCATTTCACTTTCCCGCACTCATTTCACTTTCCCGCACTCATTTTACTTTCCCGCACTCCAGAATTTCAACCAAACAACACAAAATAGTGTGCATGTATAAGGCACGTAATACGTTTCTCTTGAAAACAAGTTGGCAACACTACTAACTCGATCAGCTGTGTGACTAAATCGATCAAATGGTGCATTGTTGTCATTCAACGCTTTGGACTTATAACTTAACCTATATCCTGTTGTTGAGTATTTGATAGATAAGAGTGTTTGTTTATAGGCCTAAGTAAAATGTTTGCAAATAATGAACAGAGTGAAAGTGATTATGATTATAATAATACACCAGAAGAGATAGCGGAAACAGCAAAACAGGTATCATTAAACCTGTTACCTGACAAATCTAAAAAGAAATATGAACGCAGTTATGAACTGTTTTCTTCTTGGTGTGTAAGTAAGAAAGTGACAAAATTATCAGAAAATGTTTTATTGGCATATTTCGCAGAACAATCAAAAGTGATGAAGTCTTCAACTATTTTGGAGCTGTTATTCAATGCTCAAAAAAACAATACAAGTGAAACATGACGTAAACATTAGCAGTTACAAAAAACTTATAGCTTACTTGAAAAAACTGTCCGTAGGCTATGAGCCTAAAAAGTCGATGACTTTGTCCAAAGATGAGGTTGAAACCTTTATTAAAAATGCTCCCGATGAAACTTATTTAATGAAGAAGGTAGTATTAATATTAGGAGTAGCTGGTGCGTGTCGGCGAGACGAGCTAACTAAAATGTCGGTAGATGACATAGATGATAAAGGTTCAATTTTAATTGTTAAAATACCAGATTCAAAAACCAACAAAAGCCGTGTCTTCACTTTAACTGATGACGATAATCTTGATATCAGTTATTTGGAAATGTACAGGAAATACCTCAAATTGAGACCTTTAGGCATATCCACAAGTAGATTATTTTTGAGGTACGCTAAAGGTGTTTGTATTAAACAACCTGTAGGTGTTAATACAATGGCTAAAATCCCAACTGAAGTAGCTACTTTTTTAAATCTGCCTAACCCCGAAAGGTACACTGGCCACTGTTTTAGACGCACTTCAGCAACATTGTTAGTTGAAGCAGGAGGCAACATAAAGCGTCACGGCGGCTGGAAAAGCTCAACCGTAGCCGAAGGCTACATTGACGATTCTATTAGCGGAAAGATTGCAACTGGACAGTTGATTTTAGGAACGTTACAGTCACCAGAAACTGCACCGGTACTTCATCAAACTAATCAACTCATTGACGATTCTATTAGCGGAAAGATTGCAACTGGACAGTTGATTTTAGGAACGTTACAGTCACCAGAAACTGCACCGGTACTTCATCAAACTAATCAACTCGAAGAGCATTCTGAAGTGTCTTCTGCATCAGGATTAGTATTATCAGGACATTATGAAAACTGCACATTTAACATAAACATTACAAACCAAAAATGACGTTCAGATTTTGATTCATTATGTTTGTATAAACATTCATTCAGATTTTTATTTGTTACTTTGTGAAACAATTTTGTTTAAGTTTTGATTTGTTAATTTGTGGAAATGCATAATACAAGTTCACCTTTATATACAATTACCTGTTATTTATATGGTTTATAGTAACTGTAGGAAAAATATAATGTGTTACACGGGCGCAAAGTGTCTTTGCTGCACTCGAGAAACTTTCCGCACTCGCCTGCGGCTCGTGCGTAAAGATTTCTCTCAAGTGCAGCAAAGTGTCACTTTGCGCACTAGTTACACAAATAACTAATGTCACTCACGATAATTATGCGAGCTTTAGTGAGCACAAGGTTTAGCGTGCGAACTATCCAGGGGGTTTGACCTAGCTATTTTAATTTCGCCCAATCTGTTTGCTTTGTATAAATTAATACATTTACTTTCATACAGTACTACAAAATTCGACTGTTTCTACTATTATAATCGAGAAACATTAATTTATGATAAAACAATACAACTTATCACAGAGGGGACTATGTAGGTCAAATTTGAAAATATGCCGTTAGTATTGAAACTGCTGACGTTTCTAAAAAATTACTAAGTAACTCCTTAAATATTATAGTTGCAGTTGGATGGAATAATTAAGAACAATACATTTATTCATATTGACTGAAAATGTGATATTTTTATCACGAATGTTTCTCAGTAAAACTCAGTAAAATAATAGATTCACCAAAATATTGTTCTTGAAGTGAGTAATAATTTCACTGCAAACTAACAATAGGTAAAAATTATTTTGTAGGCCCTACGGTACTGTTAAAGTACAGAACAACATAACAAATCCAATTACTGTGTAATATAGTTTGGATTACAAAGTCATGGGTTTTAAATAAACGCTATGATATTAAATGAATATTGTTTACAAATTAATACTTGCACAGAAATGATTTAAAACGATACTTATTTGAGAAAATTCTTAAAATCCATTTAGCCTAGTTAAAAGTTTGTTAAACACTGAAAAACACAACAAAGGTAGTTCGAATCAGAAATGAATATATTTTGCAGACTCTCTAGAATAATACAGAACTAGTTCAATGCTGTCACTAAACTTATTTAGTTTTTTATATTCATACAAATAACACAGTAAGCACAATATCTAAAACAGGCCTTTTAAAATACACTGACCCGTTCCTACGCCTAAAATATTATTCGTACAGTTGAACGTGTGTTTTAACCACAAGTGTTGCCTACTCATTTTGAAATGTAAATAATTCATTTCGAAAAGGTTTCGCTAAAATGGGAATGTAATTTGATACAAATTGATTAACCTTATCAAAAAGTATTCCCAACTTCATGAGGTATACTAAACAAGTAGCCTACTGCTCAAAATTCGCATGCTTGTTTGATCTTACAGCTGTTGTCGATTACGATGTAGCCTAAGTTCGATATAGTAATAACTAATAATTGAATAATTAATTTTGTTTATATATTAACTTCAATGTAAAACATACTAATATGTTATTATTTCTTCTTATTAAATAAATCAACTCCTATAAAAGCGGGTGTACGCCCGTACATATATGCATACGTCCGCACGTACGTACATGAGTAACAATGTAATATAACAGCTAATTTCGCCCACCCTCTGTAATACTTAAACAAAACCTAGCGTAGATAATACTTTGGGGTTATGTTTACAACTTCAATCAATGTAAGACTTGCGAAGTTGATTTTTGCAAAGTATGAGTTAAAGAACTAATGTAGCCTATAATACGTTATAAGATTTGCTTTGAGGTTATAAAATGAATATAAATACAACCTTTTATTATCAATATATTCATTTATACAAGTTTAAAAAAGAGATACCCATTCGTTTAACTTCGGAAACCTTCGTAACATATAAACATATTCCATTATTATAATAATATTTCTTTATAATTTCTTCATTATAATATTAATAACTTCTAAATCATTGTATCTATCAATATGAAGTTAGAAAGCAATTAAAAGATAACGTTTTTATCTTTATTTGGATATATAATAATGAATATAAATACAATTTTTTAACAAATAGGCCTACAGTTTTATAATCCTTAATAATTGTAGACTACACATTTACCGAGTTAAAAATCCCCGCCAGCATAGGTAGGCCTAGATAAAATCTGTTGTTATTAAATAGTATATTTTTTTAAATTATGTATTTCCGATATGTACCTAATTAATCTGCTGTGATTTTTCACGGGGGCTTACTAGTAAACATGATATAATAATAACAGTACATTGGTCAAAAAGCAACATTAGCGTATCGTCAAGATTTCTCTATTAAATCAAATTAGTAGCCTACTATTTAAGTTTTGGCTTTATATTTAACATGTATTTAATAAAACACGTGTATTTTATTTTTGTCATAATCGGCCTAAATCGATAATTCCTTCAGTTAAACTCCCAAATACAGTTCTATTAAGGATTGATTTAATTTTTAGGCGTCATACTCTAGTTAAAAACAAATATTAGGCCTATGTATTTATTTTTGCGCGTTAAAATTTTGTACGTAATGTAATATATTGTGTACATAGGGGTCCTAAGCTTTGTTTGATTAAACATTTAGTTTAAATTAATTGAAAATCCCTACCATTCAATTATATAATATAAATATGCAGGTTATTTTTGGTTTGCAATGTGTAACAGTAATTTTCAGAACCTAAAATACAATCACCCTGTTTTCGACAAATTTGTTGTAGTAAAAGCACAATAATTTTTAAATTTTAAGTAAACTATAACATAGACTGGATAATAATTTAACGGATACGTTGTTTATCTACCAATCATATGTTACCATTCAATCCAGTCGTCTAAGAAGAAGAAGAAGAAGCAGCAAAAGTAATTATTAATACTTGGAGTTCAATACGTAGATTTTGTTCAACATAAGTGTATTTGAAGACAACATAATGCAATTGTGCTTCTCTTTGTGACAAATTGAAAACGGCAAATACAATCAGCAAAGGTAATTATTATAATTTAATTTGCCTGCCTTTATCTACTTTACTATAAGCAATTGCTTTTTTATAAGCAATTGTTTGTTTTGCTTAATTTTCATAATCTTGTTAATGCTTTTAAGTGAACAATGTTTTGTATGGTCCGAATAGCCTACAACAGAAAAAATATTATAAATCGTAATATAAATACACGGTTCTCAATCGTATTGTACAGTTACATTTTATAATGTAGGCCTAACCTAGACATAATGTATTCATACTCCACAGGCTGAACAAAAAACTGTTTGGCCCCTAAGCTACTATCCGTGAAGGTAATATGTAAATCAATTTACCAATATTAGCCTAATTTATCACCCTTTGTTAACAATGTTAGTTACTGCCATTAATGTGTAAGAATTTGCATAATAAATATTTCAAATAAGTGAAATACATGGCGTATAATGGCAAACATTTCATAAATCATAATGAATATGAAATTATCAATCATATTTTATAATATTTAGGCCTATATGTAAACTAGAACTTAACTTCTAGGCTTAACAAAAAACTATGTCCCATAATATGCCTAAATTATCATCACTGAAGGTAATATATAAATTAATTTACCTAAATCTATCAACCTTACCAAACAATGTTTGTTGCTGCCATTAATGTGTAAGAATTTGCATAATAAATGTTTCTAATGAGTGAAACATATTTGGTATGAAATACATGGCCTATAATGCCAAACACATGATTAATATGCATGTATGAAATTCTCAATCAATATTTTATAATATTTATGTAGCCTAGAAGTAGTGGCTTAACTTCTAGGCTTAACACAAACCTATGCATGCCTAATTACCATCCGTGAAGGTAATATGTAAATTAATTTACCTATATTTATCAACCTAACCGAACAATGTGTGTTGCTGTCCTTAATGCACAGTCCTTTACATAGTTCTGTAAATTATTCAAATAAATGAAATACGTTTTGTAAGAAAAACATATTATCTATAATGGTAATAATATAATTCATAATTCACGTGCATTTCACAACATTTTATGACATTTATGTTTGCCAAGCACAGTGAAATTATAATACAATAGGCCTAGGTTTTAAAATACTATTTGAGTTATGGTTTATATTATATTGCCTACTGGAATTTAAGGCTAGGTGCATCACTTTCAATCGGATAGGTAGAAGTACACAGCCGTCCTTGTGAGGGAGGGGGGGGGGCAAGTGGGTCAGCTGCCCCGGGCGCCTCTTCAAAGGGTGCCATGAGCTGCCGATAAAAATTGTTCCTGAACTAATTTCATATGCTTTTATTCAATCTCTATTTTGAATATAATTTTATTTCAAAATGTAATTTTCATGCGATACAATATTAGATATCTTTTAAGTTCTTTTTGCATTCAGGCCTACTCAATAATAATTAAGAAATTATAAAAATTGTTTTACTGTTTCTATTGTTATTTACCAAACGTTAATTACTACTAGTCTAGGCCTATATAGTTTTTATAAAACGAATCCATAGAATGAGTTTACCCTGTACGGTAGGAGGTGCCCAATGTAAGCTTGTCCTGGGTGCCTACACTCCTAGGGACGGCCCTGGAAGTACGTAAGGAGAATGTGATGCACCCACGACGCAGATTCAGGTGTGGATAGCGATTGAATTGCGTTGCGTGGAGTTAGTAATAGTTATTAAACAAGTGGGACGCCGACGGGCCAGTAAAGACCATATTTTGTGAAATAACAAACAAATTATATGCAAATTATTTATTATGAGTGGCGATCATTCAAATCAATATTTACATAAAATGATTATTTACAATAATATTTACATTTAATGAAAGAGTTTTAAAAACTGATAAAAAAAAATTTAATACAAATTTTCATTACTAGGTGGAGTTTACAAAATTTCTCCTTTCGATATTTTATAGCCCTTATGATTGCCTATCCAACGATATCTATATCACTTCTCTACGACTTGGCATTCATGAGATAAAGTGCATTATGTAAATGGGCGTTTTTTCCACCTAGCTCCTTCACCTTTATAATAACCCCCTCACTTTATCAGACATTCCTATCCTAAGTTTTGATGAGAAATTCAAAAATGGTGTCAAAGTGAATATACCCCAAAATTTGAAAAAAATTGGGAGTCAATTGGGGGTCTTTACTGGTAATTACTGGTAACAATTAATTGTGAATAGCAGGTTGCCGGAACATGTATGAATGTTGAAGACAGACAGACCGAAGTGAACTCGAAAGTTCTAAAAACAACTCCTCAACTTGACTGCCCTGTATCTCGGAAACAAGCCCAAGGTTGCTTTTTTAAGGGTGGGGGTTGAATAGTTCCGGTTTGAAGGGCGCCAAGTCTGTATTGCATTGTAAACGAGTAAATAAGGCCGGGCAAATGTAAGTTTAGTATGCTATGCACTGTACCATATCTATTTATTTACATTTAATGACGCTTGATTATAGCGACCGACTTAGCAGTACGGTTCAGATCTATTTTACAATAGGGGCTCTGTCCCAAATACAGTAATTTTTATTTACAGTACTGTATTTAAATTGTAAACCATGCCGCTTTATTTACAATTCACGACGAATAAATATAGCAGCCAACTTCGTAATATAGATCGGATATATTTTATGATGGGGCTACGCCCTAAATACAAAATTTGTTATTTATGTTTATAAACTGTAATCAATGTCGCTGTATTGTATTTGAAGTCGCATCCTAATACCGGCCGACTTCATGGTATAGATCGGATATATTTTATGA
>JAGFPH010003860.1:29793-64254 GCA_018207615.1 Philaenus spumarius | reverse complement strand
CACGCAATGCACTGTGTATTGAAAATTCTCCCAATACGGGGGTTGGCGTGCGAAGCACGCAATGCATGGTGTATTGAAAATACTCCCAATATGCGGGTTGGCGTACAATGCACTGTGCGCCGGCCGCTTCTTATAGTCATAGTGTTCAGTGTCAAGCTCACATGTGCGTCCTTAGCAGTGAACGTTTTAAACAGAGATGTACCGGGTACTGATGTTTTTAGTCAGGTTAGTAGCGGTTTGCTCAAACGTTAAAGTTATAAAACGGGTATACGCGACCGTAGTATGTGCGGATAGTTTACTCCAGTCGCGTAAACGCGAAGCCGATCCCGATAAGATTAAAATAGACCCTTTTTCGGGAAAAATCCAATCATCCGAATTTTTGATTATCCGAATGGGGTCCGGTCCCAATTGATTCGGATAACTGGAGTTGTACTGTATGTTCACTTTTTAAAAATCGGTTA
This sequence comes from Philaenus spumarius, assembly GCA_018207615.1. Taxonomy (NCBI): domain Eukaryota; kingdom Metazoa; phylum Arthropoda; class Insecta; order Hemiptera; family Aphrophoridae; genus Philaenus; species Philaenus spumarius. Next base: position 63,793 of record JAGFPH010003860.1, on the reverse strand, counting down.
CTAAATCGACGCGACAGATAATTATTGGGATTTAAACTGACTGTCTGGATGTTCCTGGTACATTCACATAGCAAATATCGCACGTCGTTTTGTTTGGAAATATACCTTTTTTTAATAAACACTCTCCAATCCCCACCCCACCTCTGATAGCTTCGCGATCTCTGGGAGGGCCTCGTTCAGCTTTATTTGTTCGATTTGAATTCGACTTCATAATCGACTTCATGAATTTGTGCGCCTGGACGTTATGCAATACGTCTTCGCACACAACACACGGCGCCTGGAAGATATTCAATGGTCACCGCTACACAATACACCTATTTAATCTATTCTTATTACTTTATAATTATGAGAAGAAGAAGTAGAAAAACTTTTTTATATAATAGAGATTTTTAAATTCTATTAAAATACTAGTGGGCCAATACTTTGCTTTGCTTGATTTAATTTGAAGGGTAGTTGTTCCATTTCATTACTTGGAACGAATTAATTATGAATTTCAGTATGAAAACAAGGAAAGAGGCATATGGCATGTAAAGCTAGAAATGATTTCCGCGAATATTAGGGAAGAAGAGCACTTGGAAGTGGATTGAAAGAGCAAACATGGGGCAGTTAAACATCATTTATAAAGATCTGTCATATAATTTAGCGGATAAAACATATACCAGGTGTCTTAACCCACTCCCCCCCCCCCCTTTAACTTTTGTGTTTGTTAAAACAAACAAATATCCTTTGGGGAACGATACTAACTTAGCCCAAAGTATCTTTTGAAGCAATCGGAAATTTTGAGTGTCCCCTAAAATGGGGGATTTTGGGGGCAATTCAAAATTTTTAAATGTTAAGTATGGTCATGTGATACCTCATTTTAAAGGTCTATTTAAGACTAGGAAAATGACATAAAGAAAATAAAAATCGGACCACCCAAAACAAAATGACGGCCCCAAACGTGTTGAAATAAATTGACAAAAAGTTGCTAATATCGCGAAAAGGAAGAGTTTTTAGATAAAATTTCAAGAGACAAAAAATGTTTACTTCAAAGTGCTTGACCTAAAAAATTGCTTTGAAATCGATTTCGTAATTTTTTTTTTAAATTTCTAAGATGTAGAAGTCGACTTAAAGTTTACGAAATCGATTTGGAAGCAATATTTTAGGTCAATAACTTTAAAATAAACATTTTTTGTTGTCTCTTGAAATTTTTTCTAAAAACTCATCCTTTTCGAGATATTAGCAACTTTATGTCAATTTATTTTAACACGTTTAGGGCCGCCATTTTGTTTTGGATGGTCCGATTTTTATTTTCTTTATGTCATTTTCCTAGTCTTAAATAGACCTTTAAAATCAGGTATCATATGACCATACTTCCCATTTAAAAATTTTGAGTTGTCCCCAAAATCCTCCATTTTTAGGGGACTTTCAAAATTCAATTCGACTTACGGTTTAGCCACAAACTGGCTTTGGAAAAAAGCTTACGCTGAGAGAAACGGTGCGGCCGCCATTTTTATTTTATTTAAGGGGTTAAAAATGAAAAATGGAAAAACCCGTATATATAGGCCTACATCGCTCGGCCTAGGAATAAGGAAAATTCATGCAAAAAATCATCACAATCGGTCAAGGCGTTTGGCCGTAATCGTGAGACAGACAGACAGACAAACACACAGACGAAATTCGTAACGGTCGAGCTAAAACGGTCACCTCGCTTCGCTCGGTCAATTATTAATTAACTAAATATAAATACAAAATGATCTACGGTATAAAATCCACTGCAAATAAGCGTAATACATCGCGAGACGTGCAGATTTATGACATCAATTATAAAATTACTGTGTTAACAAATTCTAGGAAATCAATAGTCTACAACGTATTTGGTATTAAAGGATTTTGTGGTGGATATTAAGGAAAACAAGCTGAGCATAGTATATAAGCTTATGTATAAAGTGTAAGGTATTAATGTAATTAGTAAACGCTGGCTAAGTACATCGGAGCCTTGGGAAATACAATTCTCTGCTTTCAATACTATTTGTAATACTGTATGTTAGTCGGTGAATTCATTATGTCTGACGCTAAAGCACATGATTCGCATAGAGCTGAATACTGATACAGATATAATACTTAATTACAGTAGAACCTCTTTAATCCGAACTAATTACTACTAATTAGTACTGGAGGGGTTCGAACTATCGAATCGTTCGGATTAAAGAACATATTGTGCTTTTCACATAACTTAACAGCTAAAACATGGCTAAAATGGATCATAATAAGTGTTATTGAAAAATGAGAAATACTATGCAGTTCAAATTATTGTTGATTTCAATAAAATAGTAGGCATACAGTATATTTATAGTAAACATAGTATGCAAAATATTACAGTAGAAAAAATTCAATCAAATTAAAAAAATGTCACTCATTTTTTTCTCTATTAATGATGAAGTGCGTTTTTGGCTGCTAAATTTCGAATTTGTTCAATATGCGCTGGTCCAGCATATCGATCGCTAAATTTTGTAATTAAAAAAAAATTTATTTATTAATTTTTAACTTCCCGCTAAAAGTAAATTGAAAATTTTCTAAAATCGGGAAGTTATTGGTTTCACCCCGTTTTTCGAAAATCGAGTATTCATCAGATCTCGACGTTTTGAGGTCCTAGGAATCTTCCCTGACCACTCCCGAGAGGGTGTCACCCTGTCTGGGTGTATGTGTGTGTGTATGTAAGTATGTGACCCGCTTATAACTTTTGAACGGCTTAACCGATTGGATCCTACCAAACGGCGTTCTAAAGAGTTCCATCAAACTTAGATTTCCTGAAAATTTCAACTAATTCGGACCGGTAGGTTCTGAGAAATTTCGAAAAAACTAAGAAATAAACATTTTTCAAATAAAGTTTTTTTGGAATAACTTTTAAACGGCTTTACCGATCAATTCCAAAATCTAATCAGCTTTTAACCTTGATAAGCGAATTCGATCGCTACCAGTCCGGTCAAAATCGGTTAATTCGTTCGTGAGATATCGTGAACGAAAGAAAATAATAAAAAGTGTTTTTTCTCAATTTCTCCGAAATTTTTCATCAGAAAAATTTTTGTTGTCGATTCTTTCAATGGACTCGAAAAACTGCATCGATTGCCGCAAATCGCATAAAAATTGGATGATTCATTCGCGAGATATCGCGAACGAAAAAAAAGAAAAAAAGTGTTTTTCCTCAATTTCTTCGAAACTTTTCATCTGAAAAATTTTTGTTGTTGATTCTTTCAATGGACTTAAAAAACTGCATCGATTGCCGCAAATCGCATAAAAATCGGTTGATTCATTCAAAAGTTATGGCAGTTCAAAATTTCCAAAAATAGTGTTTGTTGTAATTAAACTTAGCGGGAAGTTACATGGATGGCCTTTAGGGTCAACCGTTTTCCAAATTTTTTTTATTCCTATGATGTTTGGATTAGTGGACGTTCGGATTACTGGGGTTCGGATTAAAGAGGTTCCACTGTATATCATTGCTAATAAACTGCCCACTTGTGTCAAAAATTTATTCAAGGTTATTTATATAAAAATAAATAAAAATGTTCCTGAAAACATGTGCCCTAAACGCTTCGTTTCCCAGATATCCGCCATTTTGTTTTTTTACAAAATAATTCATATCTAGAGTAATGTTTGACTGATTTAGTTCAAACTTGACATGCAGTTTAACCTAACAATCATCTGTCTTAAGAAACAAATCGATTATATCTAATCATGTTTTTCAAAATGGCGGCTGTTTGAAAATTCCAAACCTACACATTACTCAAAAACATTACATTTTAACAAAATTTATTAAGACACCTTTTTTTGTAGCCCTTTTGATTCCCTAACTGTCAAAACTATCGGATGAAGGATAATAGTTAAGTTATGTGTAATAATTGGTTTGTTCAACCCGGCATCCTATACCAACACAGTAAACACAACAATATTGTATGTACATATGCTGTTATTATCTTTAACTTACCTATTAAGCCTCGGCTACGATACGAGCGGTGAGCGGCGGGCGGTGGTCGGCGAGCGTTACTAGCAAAATTCCTGAGCGGCGGACGTGGCTACGATACAAGCGGCAATATTCCCACAGTCAACGAGATGACGTCACACGAGGAGCCCGTGCTGACGAAAATACTTAGTGAGAGACCAGTATTTATAGGAAAATCACAATATAGGATTACTATATCTTTAACCGTAGACTTAAGTGATATTTACTTTGGTCCAGAAATTCAGGTGTAACCCGGGTAGAGAGTATTTTAAAAATATATACTTCCTGTGAAAATAACAATGTTAACAGTCCCACAATAGAAAGTTTAAATCCTTTATGAGGTTTAAAAAATAAATAAACTCTTGAACAGAATGATAAATTCCAAAATTATAAGGAGTAATTTTAAAATATATGTTTCCTGTGAAAATAACAATCGTAAGTAGTCCCATAACAGAAAGTTTTAATCCATTGGTGTTGTTTAATCCATAATTCATGGTGTTTAAAGAATAAATAAACCCTTGAACCGAATACAAAATTCCGAAAGTATACTCGCAAAAATTAGTATCTTTTTGTTTACCGTCGGATTTTCTTGAAATTTGGACTTTAACAGAAATTTAGGTATAACCCGGAGAGGGAGTAATTTTAAAATATATGCTTCCTGTGAAAATAACAATGGTAAGTAGTCCCATAACAGAAAGTTTTAATCCATTGGTGTTGTTTATTCCATAATTCATGGTGTTTAAAGAATAAATAAATCCTTGAACCGAATACAAAATTCCGAAAGTATACTCGCAACAAAAATTAGCATCTTTTTTGTTTACCGTCGGATTTTCTTGAAATTTTGTATATAAGTGGTCGTTAGTATGCCATGAACGTATACGTATCAAAAATACTTAAATTTGCCTTTTTAACCAATGTCATATGTTTGTTGAAAGTAAAGAAACCCATGAGCGTCGGGCGGCAGTCGAAAAATTATCTAACTGATTTGATCATGAGCGGCGAGCGTTAGCCAACGCACATCCGCCGCTTGTATCGTAGCCAGCCAACCGTGTTTAACAAGGAAACTCCATCAGTTAGATAATTTTCGTGCGCCGCTTGCACCTGCTACTGCCGCCCGCCGCCCACCGCCCGCCGCTCACCGCTCGTATCGTAGCCGAGGCTTTACCATTCGTTCGATTGTTTTGACAGTTACACCGTCCAATACGGAATCAAAAGGGCTACAAAAAAGGTATCTTGACATTTTTTGTTAAAATGTACTGGTTTTGAGTAATTTAGGTTTGAAATTTTCAAACAGCCGCCATTTTGAAACGCATGCTTGGACATAATCGCTTATTTTTCTCGGGATAGATCATTGTTAGGTTAAACTTCGTGCCAAGTTTGAACTCAATCAGTCAAACATTTATCTAGATATGAATTATTTTGTAAAAATACAAAATGGCGGATATCTGGGAAACGAAGTGTTTAAGGGCGCATGCTTTTAGGAACATTTTTATTTATTTGTATGTAAAGAAAACTCTCCAGAAGCTTGGCGTAGTATTTAAAAAAACACCCTGTATATACAGGGTGGGTGAAAGTGTGAGAACGGCTTAATATTTCGTATGTAAGGAAATTTGTTCTATTTAGATGTGATTGAAGAACCTATTCTAAGTAAAAATACAATTTTAGATGTCAAAAATTTGGTCCGCCATCTTGAATGTAACTTAGTGTAAATAGGAATATGGTCATGTGATACATCATTTCAATGTAGAATTTTAAGAGAAAATCAACGGTGAAAACCGCACATCCATATCTCAAACTGTTCTGAACATATTTCCATTTATTTAAATTGAATCATATCATTTAATTTTAAAATGAAATAAAGTACATTCAACTTCTTACCTATCAAATTTTAATGTTGAATAAAATTAAACATTATCAAACAATCGATTCATGAGGTATTACTTTAATGTACTGTACATTAATTTTAACAATAATGAACACATTTAGTTTGTGCTTTTTTTTTCATGTGTAGGTTGAATTTTGAATCATTGAATTTTCATAGGTAGGGATTTTTAATGTACTTTATTTTATAATTATTATTATTATTTTTGTTAGAACATAATCATTTATAAACATTTACTTTTTTCACAATTCTTAATGATAAGTTTTAGTACAATTTTCTGCCAATCCTAACGTAACACTTTCACTTAAGTTTGTCAACGCGTTTCTGAGTTCGTCCATTATCAAGACCTATTTCAGTACTCGCAGTGAGTACTTCAGACAGTGAGTACTGAAATAGGTCTCGATAATGGAGGAGCTCCGAAACGCGTCGACAAACTTAAGTGAAAGTGTTACGTTAGGATTGGCAGAAAATTGTACTGAAACTTATTTCATGGATCCTAGCAGACATAATTTGTATAATAACTTCATTCTTAATGATCTTCGGAAGAAGTTGATTTTCTTATTTTGTAAAATATTGCCTTGAACGATTTATTAGCGTGCACTTGGGAACCTAAAGAAGAGAAAATTACAAAAAAAAGAATTGTCGAAAATGTGAATTTTGTTTTAGAATGAACTACACTGTCACCCATCAGATGTTGTGTGAAGAATGTGTAGAGAGTGCCAGGGGCAGGCCCGCCGAGAGGGAGGGTGGTGACAAAGGGGGAAAATTCGGAGGGGGTGCGGGCAGCCAGAGAGTAAAAAAAATGTAATGTTCAAAAATATTCAATAGGAATAAATTATGCCCTTCTGTACAATAAAAAGATTCCTTTCCCGTATAGTTTCACCTCACCTTCACTGAGTGCCTCAAATAAACCTGCAACTTTTTATGTATAGTAAAATTATTCAGTGAAAAATTGATTTTTTTATTGCATATCCGTGCATTATATTTGGCTAAAAAATAGTGAAAAACCCGATTTCGTAGCTTAATAATTTCAAAAATACCCCAGGACCCCCAAGGCCCCCGGTAAGACTTTTACCCGATAATGTAGGGGGCCCGAGAGATACTTTTTCCCCCGAGCATATTTTTATGCAAATTATTAATTTCCGATAATTATCCATACTAATATTATGAAGAGGTAAAGTTTTTTTTGCTTGTATGTAGGTGCTAATCTCTGGAACTACTGAACCGAATGAAAAAATAGTTTTACTAATTAAAAGCTACACTATCCCTGAGTAACATAGGCTATAACTCATTTCGATAAAAACCTTTTTTTATTTCAATATTTGTAAATTTAGTCGGAAAAAACAATTCTTAGGTTAGGCCTAGAACGATAAACCAACACATGTATTTACATTTATTACCATAGCAACCAATTGAATAAAATAACAGATAATATAGCTGTTTGCTCCAGTATTTCCATTAACAGCTGATTTAAAAATTTGAAGCAATTATTTTTGTATTTCTAGCTTTTAGGTTGGGTTTTTAAATTGTATACCTGAGCCTTGCTGGTTCTTTTAACCATTGTTATAACTGCTGTTATAAAATATAAGAAATAATTTGATTTGAACATTTAACATTATTTACCATCTTAGTTTTGAGGTTATTATTAATCCTACACCTTTATTATAAATAAAACATAACATATGTTTTTAGAAGGTTCCGGGGGTTTTCGTGCAGAGCGCGCAGGGGTCTCCCCTAGTTATTTATAATTTGCCTTCTTCGATCACTTGAGCGGAAACAAATTACTAAACCATCATTCTGAAAATGTTTTTATTTTGTCCTCCAGCAGTGGATAAATTACACACTTTGCAGGCATCTCGATAAGATCTACAACTTGGATTTTAGTACACAGGAACCAAAAAACCTAAACCACCCGATTTTTCGCATACCAAAATGTACCATTTTACTGGGATAGTAGTAAATAAAACAAGTTTTCAACCCACAAATCCCCTCTCAAACTATTTTTCTGGGTACGGCCTTGAGTTGGCTGGCGTAAATATACTTGTTTTGGGACTCAACCTCAAGGCAAATAAGTGAATTATATTTGCAAGACTGACTGAGGTAGTATTGCAATCTCAACAAAACAGGCGGTTTTTGATGCAGCATGTAAATCAATAGTCACGTATGGGTCACAAGTTTGGGGTTATAGACAAAATCCTATTATATATAATTTTTAACGCTTTTTTTAAGAGAATGTTTGGCCTACCAAATAATACCCCTAATAGTGTATTATATTTAGAGACAAAGGCAAAATATTTGAATTTAGAAACTTTAAAAATAAATTTTAAATATATATATAATTAAGGTGCCTAAGCATGACGGACAGTAGATTACCAAAACAACTAGTTAGGCGGGTCATTAAAAGGAATATTTATTGGGCTAAGTTCTGGTTGGAAATGGGGGATAAAATGCACTACGATTTAGATTTTTTAAAGATACAAAAACAATGGACAGGGAAATAAAATATTGGATTAATCATTGGCAAAATTGGGAGAAGAAGCGATGAATTCATGGACAGAGCGGATTTTAAGGTCTGAGGGGCATGATGTATATATAATGTATGAATATAATCTTGAGGAGGCAGCTTATGTTAACGACAAATACACTCGAGAATTTGTTAGTTTAATATTCAGAGCAAGGAGTGCCACGCTGCCTCTAAACGCTAGACCAGGCAGGAATGGAATTGAAAGGATGTGTGCTCTTTATGCAATTCCCGGGAGGAGGAAACCACGATACATTTTATAGGAGAATGTTTAATATTAGGTGGCATTCGAGAAACATATTTTAAATGTAAAGTCCTTGATGGGGACAGATCGATAAGGATATTGAATGGGGAAAACTGGTTTAGTTCAGTAGATTTCTTGAGAAGTGCGCTCAAGTATAGGAAGTATTATGAGTTTAATTATTAGAACGTCCTCTTTTTTCATGGTAATAAATCCAATTTGGCAGACGACCTACGGGTCATGCTATAAGTGTGTAACTTTATTTTGGTATGAGTTATTATTTTGGTTAGTTGTGTTGTATTTCTTTTGATTCGATGTTTTGTCTTGTATGTAGTGAAATAAACACACTTTGTTATTATTATTATTATTAAGACTGACTTGCACAATCAGCCACGTGCCAGTTTAGTCAACACCTATTTCTACCTATCCGACTGATTTGAAATCCGTACAGTTATGTAAATCTAACGGTAAATGTTTCTGGTGATGTATGTAGAAAATAATCGAAGATGGCAGCAGCAATGTGAATTTAAATAAAGGCGTTGATTAGGCAATTTGGTTACACGTATACATTTCCTTCCTTAAAAAAATATTTTTTACTCGACCGCAGCACTCCAAGTGGCAGAACTGTACACTACTAGCATTGAGTTTGTGTAAGTTCTATTCTTCCTAGCAAATATAGGGCAGCTTCATAAAGGCGGAAACTACATTCGATTCTACGTTCACCAAGCAGTACATAACATAAGCAATGTTATCCAAACGACGGTCTCAGCGATACTAGCCAACTAAAAAACATCAACTCCCATGCAACCCTCGGACAGTTGACGCAACACGCATGACAATAAACGTGATGTCCCCTGTAATGGTAGTAGTATGTTTTATCTCCCGTAAGACCTGTACTGCACGGTGAACGTGGAACATGCTTGTATCTGCACGGTTGAGTGGAGATGGTCACAGACGTAACCCTGACTGTAAATGCACTGAAATGCGCATGCGTGACAATGTGTTACTAAACACAGCTTTCTCTCACACATTCAAAATTAAGGGATATATTATTTTCCTAGTATTCCTCCGCGAGCAACAAGTTAGCGTGATAAACACCGGAGTTTTGCCCGTTTTTGTTAGAATTGTCAAGAATGTGAATTTTGTTTTAGAATGAACTGCGCTGTCACCATCAGATGTTGAATGACGTATGGAGAGAAAGTTCCAGGGATGCAAAATATTTATTATTGGTAATTATTATTTATGGTTTGTCTTATTTTGACTACTTGAGCACAAACAAATTATTTAACCCTCGTTCTGAAAATGTTTGGTATTTTTGTCCTTCTATGGAAACTCAGTGAAGGCTATGAAAACACTTTATAAGGGAGTTGTGGTGCCGATTATAACGTATGGATGTGAGGCTTGGGGCAATGAGTTGCTGAGAAGGAAAAAGAGTGTGGAGGTGGCTCTCAGGGTGCATAGATGAGCGCTGCTAAAGGTAATAGAACAATATCCACGATTATTGATGTGGGCCGGGCATATGCCCAGTGGACTGGTCGTTTAAAAATGGGCATATGCCCGGGCATTTGCCCAAAGCGATTTTAAGCGCCCAAAAACTGGGTGTTTATAAAAAATTTAGTTCAAGGCAGTTTTAACTATTATATTTCATGTTTTAATTATTATAGTTCATGTTTTTAATCTTTAACTGCCTTCAGTGCTTAGTTGTAGTCTTAAAATTAACATTTTGAGGGAAGGGGTCATTATCAAGAGGTAAGTTGACAAACAACTTAAACCATCCAAATAAACCCCTAAAACTTGTATTATTTTCAATGTGGTGTTTTGAAAAAACATTTTATTGCAAAATTCTTAAATAGTATCTAATTTACTAACTGCTACTTAAGCAGGTTTCTGCTCTGGAAGTCATAAATGTGTGCATAAGGTAAATTTATAATGAATAATTGAATTTATAGTTAAGTAGGCCTATTAAGGTTTTGTTAATAAAAAAGTGCTTTTTAACAGCTTTGTATTTCAATAACATGAAAAGGCACTTATAAAATAATTATTTTCATTTTGCTTTTATATGGTCCAACACTGGTTTAAAAAATATATATATAATTATGTTTGTTGTACAATCATTCATGTCTTTACTTAGGCCTACCAATTTTTACCAAAAAACTAATTGAGTACGAAGACCTCAAGTATTGATTATGCCCATAATGATTTAAGACTGATTCCTCTTGTGTAATATAGGCTACATATGTATAATTCTATATTCTATATTTACATTAGCCAGATATTGTTAATAAAAACAAACCTATAAAGCTTATTTTCAGTCTAAATTATTTCCCCTTGTTGACAAGTGAGAGTCAACACTTCCTACCAATAAAATAACATATTATGCAAGTAATTATTTACTTTAATGTAAGCTTTTATGTAAATATGTATAATAAGAGGTTTAAAAAGTTATTTAGAAGAGTGGTCTTTAAATTAATTTCCATTAATTAGATTTATTAGCCTTTAACTGGATAAACGCCCAGGCGCTTATGGATTTTGAGCGTTTATTTGGGAATATGCCCAGGGCATTTGCCCCGACATTTAAACGCCCGGGCGTTTTACATCACTATCCACGATGGCTCTGCCGGTTATCGCAGGGGCGATGCCAATAGACCTGGTAATTAGGATGAAAATGAAATTGCACGAGGATCAAGTAAGAGAGAGAAAGCGAAAAGGGATAGATGGAGAGAAGTTATGGAGGTTTGGCAAGATCGATGGGAGAGTGAAGAAAAGGGAGAAGAGACCAGGCTGTACTGGGAAAGAGTAGAAGATAGAATGAAGAACCGGTGGATACAGTTGGACCATTATACCACGCAAGTAGTCTCAGGCCGTGGAAACTTTAGATTTAAACTAAATAAGTTCAGATTAGTAGAGTCGGAAAATTGTGAGGACTGCGGGGAAGTGGACACTGCATATCATGCGATATATGAACGCAGTAAGAATAAGGAAGCGAGGAGGAAGTTGGAGGTGAAATGTGAGGAGATTGGAGTGGAATATGGGAGAAGGGCAATGGTGGAGGATTAAGAGTGTTTTATAATTTTCAAAGAAGTATGCAAGACAGTGGGAAAGGGAAGAGAAAGCGGGAATTGAAAAGAGGAAAGAGAATAGCACACGGACGAGACGGATGAGATGGAAGCCCGATGATTCCTGTAACGGGATGAGGGGGACACTTGTTCGGAAGAATACGGCAACAGAACACCGAGAGTGTCTGGCAAGGAAATAAAGGGGAGTAAGAAGTTTAAGAGAATGAAGTATAAGACGAAGGCCTGATGGAATAAGTCCAGGACTTGATCATCAGGGGTGGTGGATGGCTTCCCTAAACAAGTGTCCTTCCATGGATAAATTATTCACTGTGCGCCGGCGTATCCCTCGAAATTTTCCCCATTCTGCTCGGTCGACGAGATGGCGTGTTCTTAAAGTCGTTGTGGTGATCGTTCCACAAACACGGCCTAGATTTCATCTCACTATTAACAATGAATACGAAACTTATAAAAAAAGCAACGCCCATGTTAAAGGTTCAGCCTAGTTAGCGAATTTCCATAGGAAAAATGAGCTATTGCAGTGGCCCTTATGGTGAGACCCAAGGTCGGGAGTAGCAAATGAGCACCGATCATGGTCCCCAGAACACGTTTTGGGGTGTCATTAAAATTCATATATATATATGTATATATATATATATATATATATATATATATGTGTTCGCACTCTAGCGGTCGCATTTTAAGTCCGATTTGGTCCAAATTTGGTACACGTGTTGGTTGTGTAAGTGGCTCGGACGAGTTCGTTAGCCAAAAAAATCCAACAACCGGAAGTAAGTTTTTTGACCGGAAGTAACTATTTTTTGAGATTTTTACTAAGAGAATGAATTTTTTTAGAGTTTTTTTCTAAAAATATAAATGTAAGATGTTATTCTGCACATTTTGTTTTTTTACGCGACCTTATAGCTCGCTTGGTTCCCCCAAAATCGATCAAAACGTGAAATACCATAGAAGTACCCGGTTCAAAGCCATGTGGTGGATTCTACCGTGGGGCTGGCGTGCGAAGCACGCAATCCTTTGTGTGTTGAAAATACCCCTAATACGAGGTTTGGCGTGCGAAGCACGCAATGTATTGTGTATTGAAGACAATACCAATATGTGGAATGGCGTGCGAAGCACGCAATGCTTTGTGTATTGAAGACAATCCCAATATGTATAATGGCGTGCGAAGTACGCAATGCATTGTGTATTGAAGACAATCCCAATATGTGGAATGGCGTGCGAAGCACGCAATGCATTGTGTATTGAAGACAATCCCAATATGTAGAATGGCGTGCGAAGCACGCAATGCATTGTGTATTGAAGACAATCCCAATATGTGGAATGGCGTGCGAAGCACGCAATGCATTGTGTATTGAAGACAATCCCAATATGTGGAATGGCGTGCGAAGCACGCAATGCTTTGTGTATTGAAGACAATCCCAATATGTGGAATGGCGTGCGAAGCACGCAATGCTTTGTGTTATTTAAGATACTCCCAATATGCGGAATGGCGTGCGAACCATTTTGCAGCTATTCAGCACCGTCGTGAATAGACCTATTTCCCAAATTGTTGGTCGAAACCCTAAAATATCGGTCTATAAATTTAATTTTGGAAATTTGCTCAACTCACGTCAGCGGTTCAGCTGCGTGGTCGAATTATTTTATTTGAACCGGCAAGCTTAGCGCGGCAGCCGCTAGGTAACGATAGCGCTACTGTCGTCGGTACGGCAGGTGTGAGTGAAACAGACAGTGAGCCGACCATTCTCTGTCTCACTCACACCTGGCGCGGAGGATTGATGTGTCACAGACGGGGTGTACGTTTTCAGCCAGCGCTGCCTAACGGCCGGGCTGACTATTCTCCATAAGCTTATAAGTTCTGCATTCATTGCCAATAAGTATTCGGTTAGTTTTCTTTGTTTTCCGATTAAACACGCAGTAACGGAACCGATAGCACTCGCTTGGTACGCTTGGTACGGCCGTATGCGTTAATTACACATTGTTGACATCGGGTGATAGGGGTGGGGTTGGGGGAGATTTTACAAATAGGGTTTCATTAAAGATGAATAACTGTCCCGAGAATCGATTTTGGATATGTCTTGTGGTCTTTAAATATTATAAAATAACATGTAACATGTAATACCCCCCCCCCCCCACAACGAGCGGGGGTCCTGGGGTATTTTTGAAATTATTAAGCTACGGAAACGGGTTTTTCACTATTTTTTCAGAAAAATATAATGCACGAATATGCAATAAAAAAAATCAATTTTTCACTGAATAATTTTACAAACATAAAAAGTTGCAGGTTTATTTAAGGGTCGGCTCTAGTAAAACAGAAAGCAACCTGCGACTCCCTATAGAGGCGGTAGGTTACGCGGACATTGCTCATCCTAAATCTATTTTAAACCCGCAATTGCACAAATAGTGTTTTTAAAAAAATACCAAACTCTTGGGGACAAAATTCTTCGTCCGAATGGCTTGGTAATTTTTCGCTATAATTAATAGTTACAACGTAAAAAAATATTTAAAATCACCCTATAGCGGCGGCGGGTTACACGGACATTGCTCAGCCTAAATCCATTTAAAACCAGCAATTGTTCGAATAGCGTTTAAAAAAATACCAAAATCTTGGAGACGAAATTCTTTAAGCGAATGGCTTGGTAGTTTTTCGCATACAAAAATGTATTATTTATAATTAATAGTGACAACATAAAAAAATATTAAAAATCAATGTTTTAAATTGTTAATAAATATTAAACAAAATATTTTTCTTAATTTTTAAAAAGCCATTTGCATGCATATTGACCATAGCTTTAAAATGACACATCGTTTATAATTTTCCGATCAAAAATAAAGGAAAAATTTGGATTTTAATTTAACATTGGTCTTATGGAGTGTCAGCCAACATGGCCGACAGATAGAGCCGACCCTTAAGTGCAAAATTGAAAAAGCGTTTTTTTTTTAGCAACAGGCACTAACTATACAAAATGTTTACATAAACCATTAGCTATAAAAAATCAAAAGATCCTATTCTCTGATCTCGCTTACCTAGCGATATCAGAGAAAAATACCAAACTCTTGGCGAAAAAATTCTTCATGCGAATGGCTTGGTAGTTTTTCGCTATAATTAATACTGACAACATAAAAAAATATTAAAAATCAATGTTTTAAATTGTTAATAAATATTAAACAAAATGTTTTTCTTAGTTTTGAAAAAGCCATTTGCACGCATATTGGCCATAGCTTTAAAATGACATATCGTTCATAATTATCCGATAAAAAATAAAGGAATTGGATTTTAATTTAACATTGGTGTTATGGAGTGTCAGCCAACATGGCCGACAGCTAGAGCCGACCCTTAACACAACTTTGTATATATCTTGTGTTGCATAACTGGGTCCAATTTTTTTGACATACCTTACCCTCTATGATTTTGGGGGGCTTAGGGGTGTAAGGGGTTAACAATTTCAAACATAAAGGTAGGTCATGTAACACACTATTGAAAAGCTTATTAAAAGAGAAACAGAATGTCCCAAAATAGAGCTTAATATCTTACTTCGATTAAAAGTAATGGACAATCAAAGTTCTGGAAAATTATATTTTATTATAACACCAAAAGCACGTTCTTGTCCGTAAAAAAAATCATTTTAACCTTGTCTTCATTTGAGCGATTCATTTGTAAAAAAGCAAAAGTGAGTGCTATCACAGCAAATATCAGGAACAAAATGAGTGAGGTATTGCTACGGCATCAGTACATGGAAAGTGGTGATTATCAGTTACACATACAGTAAAGAAAGTCAGGAGCAAAGGTCAAGGGTTATATTCCCGGCAATGACTACATATCAATAAGACGAAAAGTTCCAATGTTAAAAATTCAGACCAGGGAAGGTATAAAAGTGTGTTTGCGCCATCGGCCGCTAGGATTCGACTGTCACGGTCACATGACAGTCGGACCTCTTTCCTTCCTTGTCCCACACTCGGCCGGCAAAACGCGCCCTGAGAGCTCCTACCGACTGATGACGCAAACTCTTTTTCCTGGTCTGAATGCTACCCATTTAAACTGTTTAAACCGTCTTATTGATATGTAGTCACTGATTCCCGGTTCCATTTACATTTTCCCTCAAAGTTTTTCAAATACACATAGAAACTTAGATAAATTAGTGGTACCGTACTACATTTATTTACAGTTTTTATTTTAAAAATCTGTTACATTTAACCTTAACCTGCAACTTACTTATTCCTAATATTAACCAATTAATAACCTGCTTTGATATTATGATAAAAATATAATTTCCAGAAATTTGGTGGCATATTGCTTTGAAACGTTTTGCAATTCTGTTTCTCTTTTAATAAGGTCTTCAATGCTGTATTAATTGACCAACTTTTACATTTGAAATTGTTAACCCCCCTATCTATCAAGCCCCAAAATCATAGAGGTTCAGATATATAAACAAAATTGTCCTGTTATGCAACACAAGATATATATTTTTAATTGTTAATTTACTATCAGTAACAGAAATAATAAAGCGTTAAAGGGACTTTATGAAAACTCTGTATATTGAAAATATATATACAATGGTTATTAAGCTTATTTAATTTTGAATCCAAAAAGAAGAATAATTATATATTTTTTAAATAGTACAGCAAAATGGGGCAAAATCGGAAAACACGATTTCGTAGTTTTTTGACCGCAATTTTTAATCGGTTAAAGATATGGATGTGCAAATTTCACCGTTGGTTTCCTCTCGAAATTCTACATCGAAATGATGTATCACATGACCATCTTCTCATAAAAACAAAACAAAATTACATTCAAAATGGCCGATATATTTTTTGAACTCTTAATAAAATAGTATTTTTACATATAGTAGGTTCCTCAATCTCATCTACCTTAAATTTTCTTTACATACGAAATATTGAACCGTTTCCCGACTTTTTCTCCACCCTGAATATATATAATGTCGAATATTTAGAAACAAACGAACAAATAATAATGTAATCATGGGCGCCCATATGAGATTTTTTGGGGGGGGGGGGAGCTCCATCTTAGAAAATTTTGTAAAAAATAAAATTTACGAAATCGATATGGAAGCAAAGTGTTAGGTCAAGCTCCTTGAAATAAACATTTTTTGTGTCTTGAATTTTTTTCTAAAAACTCTTCCTTTTCAAGATATTAGCAACTTTACGTCGATTTATTTCAACACGTTTATTGCCGCCATTTTGTTTTGAGTGGTCCGATTTTTATTTTCTTTATGTCATTTTCCTAGTCTTAAATAGACCTTTAAAATAAAGTATCACATGACCCATTTAAAAATTTTGAGTTGTCCCCGAAATCCCCCATTTTTGGGGGCACTCAAAATTTCCAATAACGTCAAAAGAGACTTTGTATTAAGTTAGTGTCGTTCCCCAAAAGATATTTGTTTGTTTTAACGAGCAAAAAAATTAAAGGGGACGGACGGCCTTTTTTTACACACAGTATATACCTTGTGTTGCATAACAGGACACATTTTTTTACATATTTGACCCTCTATGATTTTGGGGGGCAACTCTGCATTTTTTAATAACGTTTCTTTCAGCTTAGTAAAACTGCTGAGAAATAATGAAAATCTAATTTATTTACGCACATTAAAAACTGCAGATTATTTTGTTTAGTAACCGCGGACGTATCACGAACTAGGTTAAAATAAAAGCGGACTGACTGCGGTAACCGAGGATGTCTGGAAACCTACTGTATACCAATAATATACTGTATATATATTTCATTTTAGGTTCTGCTCGTTAAGCAAAACCTTTTCAAAATTTAAGTACTTTACACTTGGGATGTAAGTACTTAGTACAAAATACATTAAACATTTCTCATGAAATCCAGACGCAGTCTTATTCTATATAGCAAGGTCTATCGGTGAGACCTTCCTGCTCCGAGACTACAGCTATAGACATAGTTCGGCCAGCAATATACTAAAGTCCCTTTACCCCACACTATAGAAGCTAGAGAACTGAACATTTGACACTTATTAATTTTAAGTGTTTTATAGGAAAGAAAATAAATAATAGGCTAACACACGCAATTTAAATAGTAACGTCTAATGGGTGAACTGGGGGGGGGGGGGGGGCAGCCGCTTTTCAATAAAAATAAATTGTTATACTTCCCATGATTGACTCTTTTGTTTCATAAGGGGTAATCTGTTTGCATTTTCTTCACCGCGTGAGTTGGCGAGCGAAGCGAGCAGGGGGGTTAGCCCTCTAGTCTCTATATAAAGTCCCTTTAACCCCCTTTATTATTTTGGTTATTGCAAATAAGTTAACAAAACTTTGTATATATCTTTTTTTGCATAACAGAACAAATGTTTTGACGTATCCGACCCTCTATGATTTTGGGGGCTCGGATAAGGAGGGTTAACAATTTCAAATATAAATGTAGCTCATGTAATACACCTTTCAAAAGCTTATTAAAAGGGAAACACAATGGCGCAAACTAGAGTTTAATATCTTACTTCGTTTCAAAGTAGTGTACAATTAAAGTTCTGAAAATTAACATACAACCTACTTATTCCTAATATTATCAAATTAATAACCTGCTTTGAGGCTGTGATAAAAATATCATTTCCAGAAATTTGATTGCACATTACTTTGAAACGAAGCAAGATACTAAGCTCTAGTTCACGCAATTCTGTTTCTCTTTTAAGGGGGCGCTACCCTGTCCGCCATATTGAATCTGATTCCCATAAGAGCAATGCTACAGAATAAGTCATTTTTCCCCGTTAATTCGTGGATTAAATTAAAAAATTTGGTTTCATTTTGAAGTACTGTCATATGCGGATGTTTATTGCTAAATACATTTTCAAAAACAGTTTTATTGTTTTCATAAACGTATGATATAAATAGTAAAAAATTGTAAACTTTATTAATTTTTTACTCAGTTGCAAAAAAAGATATTGCAAAAATCTTAGCAATCAACACCCACAGTATATTTTACTTTAAGAAAAAAAATACAACGTTCGTTTTTTGACAAAAACAACACAAAAATATGCTTAATAGTGAAGGTATGTTTTGGTTATTTAACGTTGAAATTGGTACCCAACTTCGCCGTTTTGAATGTAGGGAGCCGAGCCTTAATAAGCTCTTCAATGGTGTATTAATTGACCTACTTTTACATTTGAATCTGTTAACCCCCCTATCTATCAAGCCCCCAAAATCATAGAGGTTCAGATATGTAAACAAAATTGTCCTGTTATGCAACACAAGATATATATTTTTAATTGTTAATTTATTATCAGTAACAGAAATAATAAAGCGTTAAAGGGACTTTATGAAAACTCTGTATATTGAAAATATATATACAATGTTTATTAAGCTTATTTAATTTTGAATCCAAAAAGAAGAAGAATTATATACTTTTTAAATAGTACAGCAAAATGGGGCAAAATCGGAAAACACGAAAAATTTCGTTGTTTTTTGGCTGTAATTTTTAATCGTTTAAAGATATAGATGTGCAAATTTCACTGTTGGTGTTCTCTTGAAATTCTACATCGAAATGATGTATCACATAACCACCTTCCCATTTAAAAAAACAAAAATACATTCGAAATGGCGGATACATTTTTTTGAAATCTTAATAAAATAGTATTTTTACATATAGTAGGTTCCTCAATCTCATCTACCTTCAATTTTCTTTATATACGAAATATTAAACCGTTTTCCGACTTTTTCTCCATCCTGAATATAATGTCGAATATTTAGAAACAAACAAACAAATAATAATGTAATCATGAGAGCCCATATGATATTTTCTACGGGGGCTAGACCGAGGTATGGGGCTTAACACGTTCTAAGGACGCACATATGAGCTTGACACTGAACACTATGAGAAGCGGCCGACGCACAGTGCATTGCACGCCAACGCCCGTATGGGGAGTATTTTCAATACACAATGCATTGCGTGCTTCGTACGCCAACCTCCGTATTTTAAGTATTTTCAATACACAGAGCATTGCGTGCTTCGCATTCCAAGCCCCGTATTGGGAGTTTTTTCAATACACAGTGCATTGCAACTCGTGCTTGAACTCTTGTAAAAAATAAATTAAGTTCTTGTAAAATCAAACGGCACGTAACATTTAAAACATTTTAGGGCTAATCTCTTTAAAGAAAAATACCTGACTATAAAATTAATAATATACATATTTTCCTTTCCCCGGGAGCTAGGGGGGGGGAGGCTGTTTTGAATGCTGTGAGAAGCAACTTTATCCATTTTAATTGAATGCACAATGCTTTTGCATTTGATAAAATTTGTATTGAAAAGTGGTTGTTATTGAACAGAAAGAGAAGTTCGTAACTTTATTCTATTCTAGAAAACGCAATATTAACTATATAGACTTCGTTATATTTAATGAACTGTCTGGGGGAATTGTGGAATTAATTAATTGTTTGAAACTTCATAAAATTATAACGAGATGTTATAAATAAAATATCTTTATTAGTTAGTAACACAATAAACAATAGCTCCGTACTTGACTGTTATTTAGTTTTTATAGTTTTATACTAGCTGGCCCGATCCGGCTTTGCACGGATAGACAAAAATCAAAGTTAAATGTATGTTAGCAAACAAAATATATCAATAAATATATTTCACCATGTATGGGGATTTTTAGTAACTTTGACCCCCGAACCCCTAAAATTTCGAATTTTTTTAAAACCTTTCTTAGCGAGTACCTAGGTCCCTAGAGGAAACTACCTTCGAAATTTCATTCCAATCCGTTCGGTGGTTCTTTTTAGAAACTTTGTCCCCCCAAACCCCACAAAAATTTCGAATTTTTTGATAACCTTTCCTAGCGAGCACCTACGGCTCTAGAGGAAGCTACATACCAAATTTCATTTCAATCCGTTTGGTCGTTTTTGAGATTTCGTGATGAGTCAGTGAGTGGTATTTGGAGTATATATATATATATACTAGCTGGCCCGACCCGGCTTTGCACGGATAGACAAATCAAAGTTAAATGTATATTAACAAAAGATATATAATATCAATAAATATATTACACTATGTATTTCTTATGGGGATTTTTAGTAACTTTAACCCCCCTCCCCAAACCTCCCCTAAAATGTAGATTTTTTTTAAAAACTCTTTCTTATAGCGAGCACCTAGGGCCCTAGAGGAAGCTACATAATAAATTTCATTCCAATCTGTCCGGTGTTTCTTTTTAGTAACTTTGACCCCCCAAACCCCCCTAAAATTTCGATTTTTTTTAAACCCTTTCTTAGCGAGTACCTAGGGCCCTAGAGGAAGCTTCATACCAAATTTCATTCCAATCCGTTCGATGGTTTTTTGTAGTAACTTTGATCACCCCA
Source organism: Philaenus spumarius (assembly GCA_018207615.1). NCBI lineage: Eukaryota > Metazoa > Arthropoda > Insecta > Hemiptera > Aphrophoridae > Philaenus > Philaenus spumarius. Next base: position 42,775 of record JAGFPH010003860.1, on the reverse strand, counting down.
AACCTCCTCTCAAATTTAGAATTTTTTGAAAAACTTTCTTAGCGAGCACCTATGGCCCTAGGGGAAGCTACATACCAAATTGCATTCCAATCCGTTCGATAATTTTAGAGAAATCGTGATTTTGTAACTTTGATCCCCCCAAACCCCCCTAAAATTTCGAATTATTTTAAACCCTTTCCTAGCGAGCATCTATGGCCCTAGAGGAAGCTAGATACCAACTTTCATTCCAATCCGTTCGGTAGGTTTTGATAAATCGTGATTTAGTAACTTTGACCCCCCCCAAACCCCCCTAAAATTTCGAATTTTCGGAAACCCTTTCTTAGTGCGCGTCTAGAGCCTAAAAAGAGTATTAGTGCCAAATTTCATGTTTGTAGGCCTCGTGGTTTTGGAGAAACTGTGATGAGTCAATGAGTCAGTGAGTCAGTGGGTTTTCGCTTTTATATAAAATATATAGATATAGATTTTAATTAAACGCGATTTTTGCACAATATGTACGAAATATCAGGAGAATTAACGACCAGTAGGGCAGACAAACGTTTTGCTTGCTGATTTAAATACTTCAAATACTTGTTATCCATGCAGTTCGAATAAATTTCGCAAATAAAATAATATATTACACAAGATATGTTGACGCCACCTTTGTAGTTTTTGACGGCACCTCAAGACAAATCGAAAACCTAAAAAAAGGTAAATGTGCGCGGTCGTGGGGCCCCCGTCAGGAACGAAGTTCATCACGCCTCTTCTTCAATTCTTTTACCAGCCTTAACGGCAACATACACACATAATTTTAATCTTTCAATTGCCGTTTATTATTATTAGATTGTTTTTGTACAAATATTTACCGTCTCCATACGTTTAATGTTATTGTAATAAAGGTGTAGAATTAATTATAACATCGAAGCTGAGATGGTTAACACAGTTAAATGTCCATTTATTGTAAATACACTCAATAAGCATAAAATGTTGGTTAATCCGTCTAGGCGTAACTATTGTGTGTATGTTTAATTTATTATACCTGTCTTAACGGCAACATACGTAGGTACAATAATTTTAGGTTAGACCTAGACTTAAAATTACTCTCTAGGCGTAACCTAAAATTTCAGCGCTTGTCAATAATATATGAACGACACCGGACGGAACCGATCGTCTCTTAATTTAAATTTATGAACCAAAACATGTTTCTTGAATGTATTTACACTCATTGCCATAGCAATCAATTTGGTAACGCTTTTTCGTTACTCGTATTTTATATTTGTCATTGCCATAGCAACCAATTAATAAAACTTTTTTTCGTTACGCATTACATTTTCTATTTGTTAACTCCTACTTCGTTCCTCAATAGATACAAAGATCCAATTCACACTTGAAATCGAAAATAGCAACAGCATACATTTTGTGGACTTAACAATAACAAAGCAGTAGGATACATTCAAATTCAGTACTAACAAAAACCAACCACAACCGATATTCCCATTCATTCTGATTCCCACCATCCACCATCTCAAAAAAATTCCAACTTATAACAGTATGATCCATAGACTTATCACTATACCTTTAGAGTTTAGAACCATGCGATTACCAAGAAGAGTTAACCCTCCAAGTGGCATGGTTAAAGCTAAAATTGAAAAGCCTGTTTTTAGCGTTTTACAAGCATATTTTTTTTTAAAAAATCGCCAAAAATAGTAAATGAACCCCAATCCAAAGGTGTTCTATAGCTTTTTTGTAGAAGAAACTTGAAAGAATTCAAATATGCTACTAAAAATTAGTTTCTTTTGAAATTGTAAAAGTTATTAGCTTAGAAAGCAAAAAATGTTCAGAAACGGAAGGGAAAAAACCAAATTTATGCCTAAATAAAAAATAGTAAAAGTTTTTTGTAATTTTATTCAAAATATACAAAAGTTTTTTAATTTAGTTCTAAATATAAATGTGTAAAAATATAATATTTCAATTTCAAAAATTTTCAGTTGAAAATAGCAATTTTTATGTTCCAAATACAAAAACGCTAAAAAATAGGTCTATTTTCAAAACGAATATTCCTATATATTTTTTCCTCCAAATTGGAATTTTATTATACCAAATTGTAGAGAATAAATGGTAGAATTGAACTGTAAAATTGGAAATTACAAAAAACCTTACATTTTCTAATCAGATACAACAGAACGAACAAAAATGTATAAACTTTCCACGATTTTTACCAAAAATCCTATAAACAAAGTTGTATAATTTTTGAGAAATATTTTTGTAATTTTTTTCAAGATATACAACAGTTGTAGAAAATAGTTATAGAGAGAAATGTGTAACAATATATTTAAATTTCAAAATTATTTAGTTGAAAATACCAATTTTTATGTTCAAACTAAAAAAAACGATAATAAAACATGCCTATTTTCAAAACTAATAGGCCTAGGCTATATATTTTTTACTCCAAAATGAAATTTTATTATAGCAAATTGTAGAGAATAAATGATAGAATTGAACTGTAAGAAAAACCTTACATTTTCTAATCAGGTACAACAGAACGAACAAAAATGTATAAACTTTCCATGGTTTTTACCAAAAATCCTATAAACAAAGTTGTATAATGTTGAAGAAATATTTTTGTAATTTTTTCAACAATTGTAGAAAATAGTTAAAAATTGAAATAATATCATACACTTAAAATAAAAAAAAAACTCATTGCGATCATATAGCCTAAGCGTAAATCTGTCAAATTTAGGTTAGGTTAGGCACATTGCTAAATAATTAGTATTATGTCTAAAAACCACTATATATCCGATCAATTTCTGATAACCTTTCAATAACTCTAGGCCTATCTGCCATTTTATCAATACTGTAGGCCTATTTATTATTTATAAAAAGTTTATACAATAGTTTATAGGTTAAATAAATAGGCTATCTGCAAAAAATAAAACAAAACTCACTATTTAGAACACACTATTTTCAACACTTTATAAACATAATTTCACTAAAAAACACAATAACACATTCTACACTTATTTATTTATAACTGTAACAATATAACACAGTTTTATAAACTATAAACACTTTCAATTCAGTAAAATATCAAGAGAAAAAATACTTGCATTTGTTATGTAACCGGCTTGGAAAAATAGCTACCGAAACTCCTAAAATCGTGTGATTCTCAATTCAGTTTGTACCAACCTAATATGACAAAATTATTTGAACTGCACATTGACTAAAACTTTGGAATTTTATCTTTACAACGGTATATTAAACATCTTAGGAATAAATCGATTTCTGATAGTAAAAATCGATTTAAAAAATGCTTCCTTATTGGCCCAATCTTGAGCAATGGACAAGCATTTATTCTAAAATCTGTATCTCATAACCGATTGTAGTCACAGATGATTTAAAAATCCCACTTGAAAGATAAAAGTCTAATGAATCCAATGCTGTGATGATCTTTGTGACAATTGACAACTGTGAGGAGTTGCAGACGGTTGAAAATGATGAAGTTTTACGTTTTTAACATCGCGATGTCGCACGGAAAACAGCTGTTTGACATTCTACAATTTTGAAACGATGATTACGTATGTAAAAATACGTTTTACGAAAAAGTTTTAAATACAAAAGTTAAAGTTTAATTCATTTTCTTTCCAACGGTGCCGGTTTTATTACGATTGGATAATTCTAAGTGAATTAATTAATCGAAAATGCAAATGTATGCAAATTCTCGCTAATTGTCGAGATCGCTGCATCTTGCGCCTGAGAGAACGTCACTTTGGGCAGTCTGCCACTGGGAGGGAAAAGCGGATACAAAACCTCTACGATCGATACGATACGATCTACGGCTTTCAAAACACACTAACAAATCCAAGAGACCTACGAAAGAGAAAGCAAAGGCATTCTTTGTGTCAACAGAATACGGCAGCATTATAAGTATGGGCGCCCATGCTTTGGAGACTGCATTGTTTAATCAGATTACAACGGATGCTTACAACTAGCTGAATACCCGTGCTTCGCTACAGGGAATTTGTTTTTTGCATCACGATGATTCATAATTAATTGTAATATTTTTCTCTCATTTTCTTTATCTATTATTTCACGAAAGTGAATTACAGCATGACTTTTCAATTAGTTTGGTACTTATTGTTCACTGGCTACCCATAATTCATCTTCGTCACTGTGTGCTGAATAAATTAAATCAATAAAAAAATAAAAAATTCAGAGTGAAGAGCGTCTTTTTTTTCTACCGCTAAATCTACAGACTGGTAAATCACAGTCTTAGCTGGATGTTTACAGATACGTCTTTAATATTCGAATGCATAGATCGGAATCGAATTGATCAGCTTACGTCCAAAATATTTTTCATAAAATTATAAGTGCCAAATTTCAGCTCTCTAGTTTTAAGGAAATACAGTATATTTATTGTTTTTAGGGGTTGTTATCACATTTTCATCCCTAGCAGCGCGCAACAAAATATAAAACTCATTTACTTTTTGTATGTGTTTTGTAAGAAATAAATGTACAAAATTTCAGCTTTAAGGAAAGTAAACAAACAACATTAATTGTTTTAGGGGATGTTCCAACCCTTAAAGGCTAAATATTTTAAAATCCTATCTTAGTGCTCCTCTAGCGCCTATGAGCAATATGTGTACCAAATTGCACGTTCCTTGGCGGTATTAAATTAATATTTACAGTCATAGGGATTGTTACTAGATGTTCACGCGTTAGCAGAACGTTATAACACGTAAAACTGGTTAATTTTTATATATGTATCCTGTAATAAAAAAATATACCAAATTTCAGCTTTCTAGCTTTAAGAAAAGTATAAAAATAAATATGTATTGTTTAAGGGGTTGTTACTACATTTCAACCCATTAACAGAACGTAATAAAATGTGAAACTGGTTTATTTATCTATGTGTTGTGTATGATGTAAGAAATATTTACAAAATTTCAGCTCTCTAGCTTTAAGGAAAGTATAAAAATGTGTATTTATTGTTTTTGGGGGTTGTTATCACATTTTCACCCCTAGCAGCACGAAACCCCCTATATGTATCGCATAAGAAATAAATGTAAACAATTTCAGCTTTCTAGCTTTAAGGAAAGTATAACAAACACTATTTATTGTTTAGGGGTTGTTTCAACCCTTAAATGAAAAATATTTTAAAATCCTTTTTTTGTGGGCTTCTAACGCCTATGAGGAACTTGTGTACCAAATTTCACGTTCCTAGGCTGTATGGTGTTTGACATATGTAACAAACAATATTTATAGTTTTAGGGGTTGTTACTACATTTTCACCCTTTAGCAGAAGGTCACAAAATCTATAACTGGTTTACTTTTTATATCTATCGTGTAAGAAATAAATGTACAAAATTTTAGTTTTTTAGCTTTAAGGAAATTATAACAAACAATATTTATTGTTTTAGGGGTTGTTTCAACCCTTAAAGGTAAATTCTTATAAAATTCTTTCTTAGTGCGCCTCTAGTGCCTATGAGCAATATGTGTACCAAATTTCAAGTACCTAGGTGGTATGGTTTATGAGATATTGTGATCAGTCAGTCAGTGAGTGAGTGAGTGGGTTTTGGATTTAATATATATATAGATTCTCAGACATTGTGTCAGGAACAGTTGCCCTACGTGACAAAATAGATGCAAACAAAATACACGTGGAATGTTTTAAGTTATTTTTCACAATGAAATGAAAATCAAGCGCAATTGCATGGGAAAGGAAAATCACTAAACTGATGCTGTAGCACAAATTTGTAAAAACAGAGAAAATCAGAAAACGATTTGGAAAGGACGTTGGCAAAAGGAAATATAAAATTGACAGAGCTTCCGGGACCAAGGGATTAAAGCTGGCCGTCCACTATGTTGGCAGAGAGGCGCTACGCGGCAGCGGCGCCGTGCTGAAGAGCCTCGTTCACTCAGAGCGTCCACAATAGCTTTCCCCATATTTTGGTCACCTGATATTCAGTCATGGTTTGACAGTATTCAAAGATACAACTATTATCTGCATTTTGTTATAATAATAGTTCATTTTTGGGCAAAGAATATATTCCTAAATTACTATTAGGCCTAGTTTTGTTAGCAGTCTTCTAGCAGGAACATAAAAACTGGTGTTTTCGAAATAATAAACTTGAAATTGATATATATTTTTATACAATTCTATTTATAACTGAATTACCAAACTTTTGTACATTTTGAAAAAGAGTTACAAACAATTTTTACTACTTTTTATGCAGGCCTAAAGTTGAAATTTTTCCATCCGTTACTGAACATTTTTTGTTTCTTGAGCTAATAACTTTGTAAATTTTACATCAATCAATTTTTACTGGCATATATGAATTCTTTGAGCCTTTTTCTACAAAAAAGCTGTGGAACACTTTTGGATTGGTTTTTAATTACTATATTTGTCGAATTTTTGAAAACATGCTTGCACACGCAACGAAATGGCTTGGCATTGCAAAATATTAGCATGGACAGTTTAAGGGTTTTAATTGACATACATGAACTTGAGACATTACGTTTTTGAAATGAACAACAGATTGGTTGCACTGTTGTATTAATTTAACTAATAATCTATAGCTTTGTCGCAAAAAGTTCATTTTTCCTAAAAATAAAAAATGTTCAACACAATTATAACATTTTCTACATTTTGTATGAAACAAACCCTTACTTATTTATATTTGCCATAGTTTTTTCTAAAAGGTGAAATACTTTTTTTATATAAATATGGTATGCAAGTAGGTAAAATTATAAGGAAGAGAGATAAACAATTTTTTGTTAGTAATGAATATAAAAAATAGACTTACCTTTGAATTGCAACACGTGCGGAAAGACTTTGTTGTGGTTGTAGATCAGCTGCCGATATGAGAGTTTATGGGTACGAATGTTGCCGAGTACAGTCGAAGTTATCCGAAACCAACAAATTCCGACCTAGGCCTCGTCCACTAGGTCGTTAGAGAGGCGCGGTGCGCCGTTTTTAAATTATTCGAAAACGGCGCCGCGCCGCGCTACCTCCCTTAATGTACGAAGCTTTTATGTTAGAATGTAAATCAATTTTCCTTTTTCTTGGAAAAATTACTCTTCTAATTTTTCAATTTAAAGAATTAAATTAACAAGATATTGCCAAATGTTTGCTCTAATTAATAAACCATATTAGGTTGTTCCAGCTCGTATAGTTTTAAAGTAATATGATTCTAAAGAAAATGATTATTTCGTCTTAAACGCATTTTGTTCGAGCGCGGTAGTTTTCCGCGCCGCGCCGCGCCTCTCTACCGACCTAGTGGACGACCAGCTTAATAGTGTCTAGTGAAGGTGGGAAAATAAAAAAACCAGGTCAATACAGTGTTAAATAAAATAATAGAGTGAAGTATAAAATCAATTTAAAAGTAAGGGAAAAGGAAAATCTAAAAAAAAAGGTCAACCTAAAGGCCATCCCTGTAACTTCCCGCTAAGTTTAATTACAAAAGTATGATGAAAGTTTGATAAACACTATTTTTGGAAAATTTGAACTGCCATAACTTTTGAATGAATCAACCGATTTTTATGCAATTTGCGGCAATCGATGCAGTTTTTTAAGTCCATTGAAAGAATCAACAACAAAAATTTTTCAGATGAAAAGTTTCGGAGAAATTGAGGAAAAACACTTTTTTTATTTTCTTTCGTTCACGATATCTCGCGAATGAATCAACCGATTTTTATGCGATTTGCGGCAATCGATGCAGTTTTTTTTGAGTCCATTGAAAGAATCGACAACAAAAATTTTTCTGATGAAAAATTTCGGAGAAATTGAGAAAAAACACTTTTTTTTTTACTTTTTTTCGTTCACGATATCTCACGAACGAATTAACCGATTTTGACCGGACTAATAGCGATCGACGTCGCTTTTCAAGGTTAAAAGCTGATTAGATTTTGGAATTGATCGGTAAAGCCGTTTAAAAGTTATTCCAAAAAAAACCTGATTTGAACAAATTTTATTTCTTAGTTTTTTCGAAATTTCTCAGAACCTACCAGTCCGAATTAGTTGAAATTTTCAGGAAATCTAAGTTTGATGGAACTCTTTAGAACGCCGTTTGGTAGGATCCAATCGGTTAAGCCGTTCAAAAGTTATAAGCGGGTCACATACTTACATACACACACACATACACACCGACAGGGTGACACCATCTCGGGAGTGGTCAGGGAAGATTCCTAGGACCTCAAAACGTCGAGATCTGATGAATACTCGATTTTCGAAAAACGGGGTGAAACCAATAACTTCCCGATTTTAGAAAATTTTAAATTTTCTTAGCGGGAAGTTAAAAAAACATGTATGTAGATTATAAATTTGTATTCGTGCCAAAGAAAGATCTCGAAGTTAAACCATTCATAGAAATGAAATCATATCCAGATAAAAAGTAACGAATAAACATCATTAATTAAAATCACCAATTAAAAATAAAGTTTACAAAGTACTAGACGAGTAGGCCGGAAGTCCTTTGTTAGAATTGGCTGCCGAAGGGTTCAACAGTAACACCTAGCTTCTAAGCAATTGTAAAGGCAGCCGGATACAATTAAAAAGAATAAACTTTTCAATATCAAAAGTTTTTAACTCTTTGAATAAAGTACTGTATAAAACTAACAAATTTTAAAATAACAATATTTGTCATGTTTTGTTATCAACTAGATTTAATAAATAATAAGCTTTATATATTGAATATTGAGGGGACTGCAAAGTAGTTAATTAACGCGGTCTTCTTTAGCAGCATTGTATTTAGTTTAGAAAATGCATGATAACTTATAATTAAGTAAAATTAACAGAAAGAATCAATTCTAAAATTAAATGTTGAGAAACTGTACATTAAAGAGTTTGTTCAGTTTCTCGAGTCCATTTTTCAGGGCAAAGTTTATCAATTCAATTAAATACGAAAGGATATAGGCCTATAATTTGGAAAATTTGTAGCCATAAAAATAATGATAGATCGCGTAAAAGATTTTAATATTAATTTTATATTTTGTCGGAACTCATAAAACTCTGAAGTTATAGATCCGCTGACGTGAGTTGAGCGAATTTCCAACATTAAGTTTTGCAACGTTCTCTCCCCTACGTTTTGGGACCTCAATTTTACAACAGGAAACCGCTGCAAAATAATTACTACCACCACACAGACGAAGACACAGGCGACTTTTTTTCTTATTCGCCTATACCCCGCGCGCGATAACTTTTCACTTGGGACTTGCACAGTTTGGCAACGCTGCGGGTCGGCTCGCTACCCCATCCCACTTATCAAATGTATCCGGTTGGACGATGACTCACAACTAGGCTCCTAGTAAAATTACACTTTTTCTTCAAAACTTAATGAAAAGTTCATTATGACTATGCATCTTAAAGATAATTTTCTAACAAGAAATAACATATAAAAATGTTTGTAATCAGACAACTAATAGTATTGGAAAAAGAGTAAACTAAATATATTGTGATCGTTTTGCGGAAAAATTAACATTTAAATATAAAACAAATACTATTAACAAAATAATAAATTCAAAATAATATAAACTTTCAAAAATGTCGTTTTTAATCTGCTGACATTAAATATCTTATTGTAAAAAGTACAATACAAAGTACTTTTTTTTTATACAAAATGGCGGATTACGGCTAAACTAAGCCAAAATCGAAAAATGTTATACTACATTTTCGACTTACTTTTGCATGTAAAATCTGAATCTGCATAGCCCACTACAAAATTAACTAAAAACTTTGTTAAATTTAAAAAAAATATGATTTTAGGCTAATTTTGTTTGTTGTAGACAATTACCAAGAAATTATGTTTTTGTCGATAACTCGGTTATCCTTTGACCTACTGAAACTACAAAAAAAAAACTGTCTGTCGTTAAAAAATAAAAATATTTTGTCTCTTGTAATTGTTTTGTAAAGTTAACGGTTTTTAAGATATTCCACGTTAAAAATTTGTAACGGCCGCCATTTTGAAAATTATAAAAATAAATTCTTTGTGTTTGGTATACTTGTTAATTGTAACATATAAAATGCTTATTCTAAATTTGAACTTTATATCTTATCTATTTCCAGAGTTACAGTGAACTTTTGTAAAAAAACAAAATGGCGAATTACGGCTAAACTAAGCCGAAATCGAAAAAATGTTATACTACATTTTCGACTTATTTTTGCATGTAGAATCTGAATCTGCAAAGCCCGCTACGCTTTACTGAATCACCCTGTACATCTATAAACAATACTTATAATTGTCCAATTTTAATACATTTTAGATATTTATTATCAGCAAAGTATGACCAAATATGTTATGATAAGAAATATTGAAAAATGTATCAGAAGAAAAAAAATAATAATTTGCAATTTCGAAAGAGCCTTCTCAGGAAGTGCACCTGTGAGTCAGCGCGATAAGACACATCCGCTCGTCTCAACAGTGCGACGTTGCCGATACCATTTTCACAGTAAACTCCAAAAATCCCAAGTGCAAAGTTATAGCGCGTGTAGTTATAGGTGAAGTAATTAGATCTGGAATATTTAATTGTTTAAATATCCTGACGAAAGAATTTAAATGTAACTTCCAGTAATTAAAATACACTAGCTCAGCAAAATAGACTCTTAATTTACTCTCTGTAAATCTCAAAGTTATGAGTACACTGGAACTGTCATTGTAACTGAATTTATTTGTGCTTGGAATATTCTTATTTCTAATCACTGTGCTAATTCTACTATTCAAAGGAAATAATCTCGGATATGCAAATACAGGTGAAATTAAATCAAATTTGTTCTGTAAAGAAATAATGTTGCCTTCTTTATTAAGCCTTTTAAAAAACCAAACTAAACAATTTCAACACAAAATAACTCATTGAATAGGGAACCTTTGCCTTATAATATACACGCCATTTTATATTATTTCTAACTGGAAGAACTTTCTAAGTGTTATTTATTGAATTATTCTAATAATGGGTTTTTCGTTATTTTATTTAATACTAGCTGACCCGTACGGCGTTGCCCGTGGTGGTTGGTATTTTCAGTCTTTTTAACGTAATTGTATTCTTTTTAAGTGTTCAGTCAGTGAGTGGTGTTTGGCTTTTATATATATAGATCTTAAATAATAAAAGCACTATTGTCATAATAATAAAAGATCTGAAATTATGATTTAAGTAACTTTGATCAACCCAAACCCCTCCTAAAATTTCGAAATTTTTCATACCCTTTCTTAGTGAGCTCCTATGGCCCTAGAGGAAGCTACATACCAAATTTCATTCCAATCCGTTAGGTAGTTTTGAAGAAGTAATTTTTTAATGACTTTGAACCCCCCCCAAACCCTCGCTAAAATTTCGAATTTTTTCAAACCCTTTCTTAGTGAGCACCTATGGCCCTAGAGGAAGCTACATACCAAATTTCATTCCAATCCGTTCGGTAGTTTTGAAGAAGTCATTTTATAATAACTTTGATCCCCCCAAACCCCCCCTTAAATACGTTTTTTTCTTATTTTTACCATTTTCTTTGTTTGTTTACGAGCAGACTTAATTCAAACTATAAATCTAACTTTGTGTAAAATTATTCTTAAGTGATATAAAAAGCGTTTGCAATCCGATTACTTAATCATTACAAGTTCATTACAAAGTAATAAAAAGAAATAACTTCCCATAAGGGTGTGCTGTAGTGGCGGCCATCTTGGATTTTTATCCCATAAGAGCAATGTTAAATTTCAAACGATTTATTTCGTTTATTTTTTACCAAAAAATTGTTTGCAAGGTCTCATTTTTAAACAGCCACAATACGCATCCGTTTTGCTTTTCACATTAAAATTTTTTTTCATTTGTCCCGTAATTGACATTTTTGAAGTACCAAGTTTGAACTTTTTTCTTTACACAATAAAAAAATGTATAATTAAAAGTGAAACGCAAACCGGATCCGCAATTTTATAAAGAATATTCAGTTTTTTTTTTTCAGAACTCAATTACATACAAAACATGGATTTATAAAATGGTTTGATATGAGGCAATGTCAAAGCGCTCGGCTGCGAGAAATTGCACTGTTTAGATACGGCTTTAGAGAGAAGCGCTGGCGTTTCCGGTTATTTCTCGTTCACTGGAGCAGACCCTTTAAATTAAATCAAGCAATACCAACGAAGCATTGCCGGGTCCACTAGTTAATAATAAAGGCAAACGAAAGACTTCTAACAATGATTTACTTCTCTCAGGTAGAAACAATATTTTTAATTAATAGTTCAATCATATTAGACGAATAAAAGGAAAACGGAACTCAAACTTTTGTACATTTCGATATTGAAACCTCGCACGGGGAAGTGCGGACTAGGTGGCACTATTGAGGGGTTTTACCGTCACTCGCGGTCCCTATTCAAAGAATATACATAACACTAGTTGGCACGACCCTGCTTTGCACGGATAGACAAATCAAAGTTAAATGTATATGAGCAAAATATATATATACATATATATTCCTATGTACTTCTTATGGGGATTTTTAGTAAATTTTACCCCCACCCCAGACCCCCCTAAACTTTCGAATTTTTTGAAAACCTTTCTTAGCGAGCACCTAGAGGAAGCTACATACCAAATTTCATTCTAATCCGTTCGGTGGTTTTCTTTAGTAACTTTGACCCTCCCAAACCCCAACCCCCTAAAATTTCGAATTTTTTTCAAACCTTTCTTAGCGAGCACCTAGGGCCCTAGAGGAAGCTACATACCAAATTTCATTCCAATCCGTTCGGTTTTTTTTAGATTTCGTGATGAGTGAGTCACTAAGAAAGGGTTTGAAAAAATTCGAAATTTTAGGGCGGATTTGGGGGGATCAAAGTTATTAAAAAACGATTTCTTCAAAACTACCGAACGGATTGGAATTAAATTTGGTATGTAGCTTCCTCTAGGGTCATAAGTGCTTACTAAGAAAGGGTTTTTAAAAAATTTAAATTTTAGGGGGGTTTGGGGGGTAAAAATTACTAAATCTCGATTTCTTCAAAACTACCGAACGGATTGGAATGAAATTTGGTATGTAGCT
>JAGFPH010003860.1:374-19873 GCA_018207615.1 Philaenus spumarius | reverse complement strand
ATAATGTAAACACATGAAAGAATTTGCTTATAAACGAGAGGCGAGATAGGCAACATGGTTGCTTTGTAAAGTGACTAAGAGCGGTTATTTTTCAGTTTTATTCTGTGAAAGTCTTACTCTCAGAAGATCTCAGGTTCGAATCTCGAGAGACAGGGTAGCTTTTCATATCTGTGGTTTGAGGGTAGGGGGCGGAAGTAAAGCAAACGGTGGTTGGCTCTTTCAAGCTGACGGGATATGACTAGTTACCTGGTCTAAAGGCTTGGGATGTTTTGCATAATTTTACTGTAGCATTTCTGTATACATATATATATATTTGACTCGTAGCACTATTTTTTGATCTTGTGTCAGTTAACATGCATTGTTGATCATTTTCAAACGCTTATAAATTAAGTTACAATTATAGCAGAAAGCTAATTTTGACACCATTCAATTCAGAATGGAAAACCGCAAATGAAAAATATCATGTATACTTATGTATACCAAAAAAATTACATCATTTTAACAACACATTGTTGATCCCAAAATTACCTTCTTTGTTGATCGAAGTTCGTTATTGTTGATCTGGCTTATTGATCAACAAAAAACTGTAAAAAATATGTTTGTGTAGGCCTACCTATGTATAAAGGTTGTCCCATCAGTAAAGTGCCAAACTTCAGGGAATGGTTCTGTGGGTCAAAATATGGAAAAAGTTCATATAAACACAGACCCGAAAAGCTTCGTTTTCCAGATATCCGCCATTTTGTTTTTTGTACAAAATAATTCTTATCCAGAGAACGGTTTGACTGATTGAGTTCAAACTTGACATGAAGTTTAACCTAACAATTATGTATCTCAAGAAAAAATAAATCCAATTATGAGTTTCAAAATGGCGGATGTTTAAACATTTCAAACCTAAATTACTCAAAAACAGTATAGTTTAACAAAAAATGTCAAGATATCTTTTTTGTAGCCCTTTTGATTCCCTATCGGATGGTGCAACTGTCAAAACAATCGGATGAAGGATAATAGTCAAGTTATGTGCAATAATTGGTTTATAACCCGGCATCCTATACCAACACAGTAAACACAGCAAATTGTATATACTGTTTATGTTAACAGTAAATTAACATTTAACAATTCACCATCCGGAAGGGAATCAAAAGGGCTAAACAAGGTGTCTTGACATTTTTTTGTTAAAATGTACAGTTTTTGAGTAATTTAGGTTTGAAATTTTCAAACAGGCGCCATTTTGAAACTTATTATTGGATTTAATCGCTTATTTTTATTGAGATACATAATTATTCGGTTAAACTTTATGCGAAGTTTGAACTCAATCAGTCAAACTGTTCTCCAGATAAGAATTATTTTGTACAAAAAACAAAATGACGGATATCGGGAAAACGAAGCTTTTTCGAGTCTGTGTTTATATGAACCTTTCCCCTTATTTTGACCCATAGAACCAATCCCCGAAGTTTGGTACTTTACTTGTGTCCCATAAGTAAAGTGCCAATCTTCGGGGAATGGTTCTATGGGTCAAAATAAGGGGAAACGTTCATTCATATAAACACAGACGAGAAAAATCTTCGTTTTCTAGAAGGGTTTCCCGTTTTTGTTGTTTTTTTATGCATTGTGCATATGCTATCATGAATTGTCGTGTGAAATAATATATTAATAATACTAATTATTACTTTTTAGCACTTTCTTATACAATTTTCTACAAATATTACGAGTAAATATGTCACAGAGTAAATAAGTCAACTATAACGTGCACACTGTAATGAATTGCAATATATATATCATCCACATGTGTCATAAAATAGGAAAACTCTTCCGGAAAACGTGTTATCTTAATAATGGCGGAAACTAAAAACGGGAAGTTTTTTAAGAATGTTCTTTGTGTCATATGAGATGGTGGAGAATTGAAGTTTTATTTAATTAATTTAAAACAGCATTAAAATAGAAAATTTTTCCGAAAAAACCTAACCCAGCTATTACTAAAACTAAAACAATAAATGAAAAAAATAATTTATGTTTTTTTATTTTGTAATATTGAAAGTATCGCAGAATTACATTCCAAGTTATCATTCAACAACGTCTCTTAACTCTTTTGGAAAACGCTTTACTATAGTTCAGTGAGTGATAGCAAATAGAAGCTGTAAATTTTGGTCGGAGTGTTTTGACTTTGACATAAACCAGGAAAACATCGTTTAGTTTTACTTAAAAACAGAAGCAAATAGGAATCAGTTTTGGAAACCTCGTTACGATACCTGCATAGTGGCTAAAACAAAGGATGCAAAATGTTTGTAGAAATGTTTTTTCTGCGCCTTTGGAGATAACGAAGAATACCTATTTTTAATTATTAATTTTTAAAACGGAAGAAAATATTTAAATCCTTTCGGAAAACTTTTGCATGTATTTCATTAATGGCTGAAGTTGAAAACTTACAATTTGCTAGAAATGTTTCTTTTTATGTCGTAACACATTACAGGAATTACACATTTTGCTAATTATTCATAAACTGCAGAACATATGAAAACTCTTCTGAAAAACTCGTCATCATACTTAAGTAACGGCAACAACTAGAAACGGGAAATTTGGTAGGAATGTTTTCATTTTGTGTCGTTAGAAATAACCGGAATAAATGTTTTAGTTGTTTGTTTTAAATCGCAGAAAATATGAAAAGTTGTTAATACATTTCAGCAACTGTTGAAACGATAAATTGTAATTTTTGTAGGCACTTTTTTAATAACACAGGATTAATGTTTAGGTATTTTACGAATTATTTAAAACGAAAATAGGAAATCTCTTGTTTTAAAAACCATAACTATATCGCAAGAATTACTTCCTATAGAATGGGGTTCAGAATGCTTGATTGTGAGTTTTAACTCTCTCGTCCAGTCTTCTACAGTTAGAACCAACATCAGAGTTAATTATGTTTTAACCTATGGGTACTGATTACTGACAATCGATTTACTTATGTATTATGCTGCTAATCAATTAGTATTATTCTAGCACAAGGTAAAGACATTTTGTTCTTTACCAGCAAGAAATATATATATTTTTAAATATACATTCTAAAAAAATTACTTTTTTTGCAATAATTATACACAAAAAGTCTTAAGGGAGTGCTATCAGAATAACTAATCTACTTAACAAAAAAACGTATATATTTTAGTATTGTCTCCTTTATGCTGTATGTGATAGCCATGGCCGGATTTTCATTAATTATTTCTACATGAATATTTCTAATCCTGTAAGCACAATTATTTTTATAAAGATAATTAATTGTATATTTATCGTTTTAAGAGACAATCCTTTTTGTATAGATGTAATTTCAGTAGGGCCTACTATAGAAAACAGAACAGCTAAAATATTGATGTGAGATTCATTATTCACTTTTACAATGTTTGCGCATTATCCTATTTCAAAACATAGTCAATTAAAAATAGTTGAAAGTGCTTGTCTCAAGGGTAGTAGCCCAGATACCTTACACTGTATAAGGAATCTGGGGTAGTAGAGTTGACTCCATAACAATATTAAAGATTTTATTCGTGGAAAACAACCACCTCTTTCTAGAAGCTCTAGTATTAAATTCTTAAAAACTAAAGTGGATTGCATTAAAACTATCAAATATTACAGATGGGTTTATTAGACGGCGACCGATTTTGAGTAATTGTGCGAGAGATAAGGAGATAGTGGCGAGGGAGGACATTCCACCTCCACACTACTTCCCCTTTCCCCTCGCACCACCACTTTGTCAGCAAACTAAGCCGGTCACCTTCCTGCATAGTTTTTTCTCACTGGCTGGCATTTTTCTCTTGACTAATATTTGACAATGTCCACTCACGTTATTAATATTGAACGATAAGGCCACGGCCGCACTCTGCGGCCGCACGCGTACAGACGATTTTGTTTCGCTGCGCTTTGTCGCAAGGGGGTGGCCACACTTTGCGTCTAGTCGCAGTAGTCAAGATGACTTCGATGAAGAGTGAGGACTTGCTTCTGGCTATTGCTGTTAGGTCGTACCTTTTAACCCTTGAGAACTCGCAGCGCGGTCTTTTCGACCGCACCATTAGATATTTATGGATAATTCCGAATATTTTACCTTGAGCAAACTTTCCCTCTATCACCTCTTTTCCTTTCCCAGTTAGTTAGGGAGGCGAGACATGCAAAACTTTTAACTTAGTTGGCGGCGAACAGTGTTTATAGTCTGTTTACTAAACCCTTGCGTTGTGTGCGGTCGTTTCTTACGCGCGTGAGTGTTCGTGTTATACATTTTTTCGTATAAACAATCATTTCTAAAATGTTTTTTCGTTATTTTATTTATATAAACTGTAAGTAGGCCTACTGTACATATTAGAGACTAAGTATTTTAGCGATTTTTTAATTTTATAGTGCTTAAAATGCGTTTACTAAACCCTTGCTTTGTGTTTCTTCCAAGCGCGAGTGTTCGTGTTATTAATTTTCTCGTATAAACAATCATTTGTAAAATGTTTTTTTGTTATTTTATTTTATATGTAAATAAGTTCTTTAATACTTTAAATTTGAAATTATAGTATAAAATACAATTAATAGCGTAGTTATTTTGTCCTAGCACCTGACTAATACAGTGCGGTCTAAAGCATCGCGCGCGAGTTCCGGTGTGACGACATATGCGCGAGTTCTGGAGGGTTAAAGAAGCAGAGGAAACGCAGATTTGGAGTTCATCCCTTAAATGCTGTTCGTGTAATCCAAGGGCAGTTCCATACTTTAGTGGCATTTCTTGGAATGACGACGAACATTTTTTTTCTTATTTTAGAATGAGTGCTTCGTCATTTGATGAACTATTGACGTGTTCTAACTATTGACGTGTTAATTATATGAAGAATTTAATTTAATTCTTGGAAACTATAAAACCTACGACAAAATGGAAGGCACAGATCGAAAGAGAAAATAAAATACCAGTTCTAGGGTTAAAAGTCGTCTTATGTCCTTGCTAACATTGATAAATAACAATCAATTCTTACTTTGTTTTTTACATTGGTGTCCAGTTGGTCAAAGTTGTTAATAATTATTCTGGCCACTTCTATGCACGATTTGGATTTTAAGTCCTTATCACTGTTCTCTTTCAGAGTATTATCCCATATAGCGGGCCGAGTACTGATTTCACTAATAAACATATCAACTTCCAACATTTTTAGAAAATAATATACGTACTGCCAATCTCAACTCACAACACTGGAATGGCAGGTCTTCACAGAGTGGGGGAAGCTATACGCTGCGACTTGTCGCATACTCGTGGTCGGCTCCATAAGCTAACACGGGATGCGTTTTTTCGCAGCGACCAAGAATCTGTCGCAGGTCGCTGTCGCATGATGTGGCCACCTTCATTTGATTCAATGTGTTCAATGGTCTGAAACTTAGTTTGTTTGTTATGCATTAAGGTGTGAATTGATTAATGGAAAAAAATCGTACAAACCATTTAAAAGTGATCGCTATATTTAGAAATAGAAATTTTTCTTATTAAATATGAATATATTATTTTATTTATACTGTACTTGCATTGATACTGTATCTTCTCAGCATATTAAGATCAGTTACCGGTACGTGGAAACTTCACTAGATTTCAAACATGTAGTGTTTGTAAAATAAATGTACCAGTTTTCTTATTAATACCTTTAAAATTAAATGTGTTTGAATTATTATTATTGTATTTTGTGTAGCGCTAGACTATACAGTCTGTTATTAAATAAGTTTAGTCCTCTTTCAATGAAGTGTCATAGAGTGTTTAATTTTTTAGCATATTACATAATAAAACAACAATATTTGAGTTTTAAAAATGAGTAATATTTAGGTAGTATTTAAAATGGATATATTTATATATCAAGCTATATTTAATTCAAAACTTGCATTTTAGTAGAGTAAATATACTTTATTTCTGGTCAGTAGAAGCTTTTCGCAGTCACTACAGTATATTAGGAGAAATATCCATGAGCTTCGCATGCATATCCCCTTATAACCCCTCCACAAGTATGTTATACATTTTTGCCATATAGACAAGACACAGTCATTTTTTTTTAAGACACAGTTGATGGAAGAAGGACTTTCATGGAACGGCTGTAACTGTTTACCAAGATGGAGAAGAATCTGATCGTAATGCTCCAATATCATGAAATATTTCTTTGCTCCTAATAGGCTCAATCACACACGAATGATTTCACTGTATCTTGCTGAGATGGATGTCCACACATCCTTACATCTGGAAAAACTTCATAGAGGACAAATGGGTTGTCAATCGTAATGTTTTACCCTTCTGTGCCCTAGCTGCAGACGAAGTCTGAAGAGGACTAAAACCAAAAATTGAAAGTGCAAGGATGACCGGGATGTATAACACAAAATGATAATGCAAGAAATCGTTTCTTCCTTGGAAATCCCGAACTGAACAGAATATCAAATGGACGAAATTTTGCTTGGGATGAAAACTGTTGGACAGGCAAAACACCATGGGCTTCTAGATACTGCCAAAAAAAAGCCAGGATTGCAATGTTTTGAAACTTAAATATGCATTTAAATTCTACCAACCTTTTTCAGTGTAAAAACCCACAACTGACCCACATTCTTACTCATAGAGAGTTCCCGCAGATCGTGTAAGATTTTGTAAGTAACATATAAGAAGTAGGTCAAAAGGTGGAGGAGTCTTTTATGGCAGAGCGTGTAAATAGCAACACAAAACAATTTTGCTCTCCAATGAAGAATATCCCACAAAAATTTGTAAAGCGTAGCAAAAATGTTACAGTTGTCCTTAAAGATAAAATTGTATATATGAAAACAGTCTCTCACTTATGTCTAGGCTATTGATATCATCTCGAACCAGAGATGATATTGACATAAAGTTTAATCTAAGCAACTACGAATTTTCACGGCTACCAAAATAATTGTTTGCTAAAGATGGGAAAATGCATCCCTGTTCCAACAAATCCAAACTTGCAGCGATTTTGAAGTAATTTCCATCAAATGAAAAATAGATTGGTAGCAGTTCACTAATATCACATCCAACAGAAGACTCACAAGGATTAAAAATTCGTCGCTATAATTGATGGATTGGCTCTATTGCACACTTAAAATAAGCCTAACACTGTAAAAACATGTCATGATCTAGGAATGCACTTAAACAAGTGGTTTGATGACAAATTCAATGCATACAATTCAGTACATCTTGTGTTTGACACGTATAAGGGCGATTCATTAAAAAATGAAACGAGAGGTATTCGGAAACTGGGCAATGATTAAATCCGTTACAAAATAACATCAGAAATGGTAGTTAACAAAACGTAAATGTTCATTGACTTGCTCTCAATTTGCTTGCTCATATTAAAAACAAAGATGTGCTTACATAGTTACTATCTAGTTGCATATTATAATCGGGAGTGACCAATAACAAGGAATATATAGGTAGTCGGAGGGTTCAAGCTGCATCATCTGATGGAACGGATGTGTCAAGCCTTCTGACCACACAGGAAGAAGCATATACAAAAATCATGCTTCACGGATTCATGCATACATAACCCGGCAAGGATTTAGAATAATTCACGTTTATTCGCCAGACACAGATGTTCTGTGTTTGGTGTTAAGGATATTTCCACAAATGCCATCACAATTTGGAATTTTCTTTGGGCAGGGAATGAAAAGGTTTGTTGACATAGCATCCACAAGTCACTGGGATTACTCAAATCTGCTGCTCTCTCTGGACTTCATTCCTTGCCGGGTTCAGATGTAACTGGATCATTTGACAATTATAGTCTGTATGAAGTAACCTGTCCTCTGGATTCCTCGGCTACCTGAGGCCAGGGCTCTATAACAAGGGCTAAACCGTTTCTTTGATCTCGGCACTGTGCCGCCAGTTTCACTCTGACGTCACAATGCTGACACGCACTATAGCTGGTAGTATATGAGTAATGTGCGCGCAGTCGTTTACTCGCTGTTGTAACTCGATGGAAAGGCTTCAGTAAAATAAAATTTAGATATTCTTAATCTACATAAAGTACGGATTCTAACAGTATAAAAAACTTTTATTTTCACAGGTATTTCGAATTTTAATAATTGAAAATATTTGAGAGTTATCACAGACGGACATGGAAAATTTACTAAGCGAGGAAATTTTTTATTTTTGGGTTATAAACAAACTTCCAGCGGGAAAGTTGTAGCCAATGAATTGATCTAAACTATCCAATTCACCGATTTGTGATACAATGATTACATCATTATGAAATCGTTTTTTAAATGAGCGCGAGGAGGTGCGGCGCCGAAACTCCCGAAGTACAGTTGTTTGATACGGGAATAACGTTTATGTACATATTGTTATTTTAAGGTAATATAGTAAATCACTTGTTCCCAGGTAATTATGCCAGCTAGAAAAAAAGTAAGCATTTTATTTTAACATAAACTAATTATAATTTATAATTAAAATTTGATATTATTGAAGTGGACACAAAAAGTTAAGTTGGAGGTTAACGTTTAAAAAATAATATCATCATTATAAGCTAATTCTTTTAATTAAATATGAAACTAATTTTTTTACGTAATTACGATTTTCTTTTTCCATCATTGATCTCTAATTTTATTTCTTTGAATGTACGTAATGTACCTTCCTTCCTTGTACTGCTCGCAGTCCTGTATTGATCACTTTCTATACGGTGACGTACGTTTCGCCTATTTTTTCAGGCATTTTCAAACCGTTTATAACAAATTAAAAAAAAATGATTTGCATTTGTTTAACGCGCGTCAAAAACTATAAATATACATACACACTCCACAAACATTAACACAAAAACACAAACACACGTAATTAGGCATGAATATGCCGATGTAGTTTATATTAAAATAGCATCTCGCACACGTGCGTCTCGGCCCGTCCTTGTCTCAGTACTGATTTTTTCTCTGTAGTTTTATTTATTTTGGAGATTGAAGGGGTTCTGCTCTGATGATACTGTCAATCAAAGCGTTGGATTGGAAATGTATTTTCTCGTTTAGCAAAGAGTTTAGGTCTGAAATAGTTGCTTTATGAATGTGGAATTCTTCAATTACGTTCATGGTTGGTCCTTTGGAGCATTTTTTTTTAAATTTGCAAATTATTTTGGATATTGGTGTAAGCATGACCGGTGTCTATTAAATGTTCAGCAAATTTTGATTGGTTTGTGTTGAGATTACGGTTGGGAATGTGCTCCTTGAAACAAGTTTTGAACGATCTCCCTGTTTGACCTATATAATGTTTTTCGCAGTTGTCACAAATGATGTTGTATATTCCACTAGCGTTGTAAGGACAAACCTCTTTATGTTTTTGTTTTATTGCTTTATCCAAATTGTTTTTTGTTTTAAAAGCCAGTTTATAACCTTGTTTACGAAATATTCTGTCTGCAATGTTGTCAAGTAACCCATGGTAGTCAATACTTATATATTTTGGTTTTTCTTTTATTGTTTGGTTTTGTTTTTTCTCTTTTTTGTTATAAGTCGATCTATTATTGTGTGTTCGTAACCATTTGAAATTGCTATCTGTTTTATTATGTTAATTTCTTGATCGAAATCTGCTTTGTTCATTGGTATATTGATAGCTCTATGTATGAAACTATTGTATGCTGACATTTTCTGGTTGTGGGGATGATTAGAGGTGGCGTGTATTGTGTGATCTGTTTGGGTGGATTTCCTATATACTTTGAAGGCAAATTTGGTTCCAACTTTGGTAATGGTTAAATCAAGAAAGTTTAAACTATTGTTGACTTCCATTTCACAAGTGAATTCGAGGGAAGGGTGTATTTTATTTAAATAGTTTTTAAACATATGTATTTGTCTCACTGTTCCATTTAAAAGACAAATCGTGTCGTCGACGTATCTGTGGTATAGGCATATGTTTTTTATAAAACGTGTTTGACGGATTCATTATGTGTTTCTGTTCAATATGATTGAGAAATATCTCTGATAAAATGCTTGATAGTGGAGATCCCATAGCCAGTCCTTTTGTTTGGATGTAATATTTTTTGTCAAATTCAAAATAGTTTTGCTGTAAACATGTTGTTATTAGGGTAATGAGATCTTCCAACTTATCATTGGTCAGTGTATTATTTTCTTTAATATTATTTTTTAAGATGGATATGCTTTCGGTTATAGGAACGTTGGTATAAAGATTTACTATATCGAATG
This sequence comes from Philaenus spumarius, assembly GCA_018207615.1. NCBI lineage: Eukaryota > Metazoa > Arthropoda > Insecta > Hemiptera > Aphrophoridae > Philaenus > Philaenus spumarius. Next base: position 9,721 of record JAGFPH010003860.1, on the reverse strand, counting down.
AGACAAGTTTTGATCGAATGTAAATCTTTTTTTAAATTTGTTATAAACGGTTTGAAAATGCCTGAAAAAATAGGCGAAGCGTACGTCACCGTATAGAAAGTGATTAAAACAGAACTGCGAGCAGTACAAGGAAGTAAGGTATTTATGTTGATATGTAAGATGACCCACATTGCAATTTGAAAATTTTGAGATATTTACTTTTTAAACTTCTAAAAGTTGTAAATTTTGAAACCTGCTAAACATGCGAGAAAACCTACCAAAATTAGGTATTGTTTGAAAGGTCACATTTTTGTCAATGTACTTTAAAAATTGTAGCTGTTGAAACAAATTTTTTATGTCAGATGTAAAAAGATATGTAAACTTAAGTTTTTATGATGTTTCGGGCCATCCTGTATTGACGGTGCAAGATAAATGAAAAAAAATTTGTTTTAATGATCAGTGTACCGAGACCTTTAAAATGAGGTACAACACGACCTACTTTTACATTTGAAAATTTCCGAAAAACCAACCCCACCCCCAAAAAATAAATTTTTGGGGCATTTTAGAGGGTTGAAAACATTTTTCCTGAATTCCTTGGGGTCGAAATAGGGGGTTATCAGTTTAAATTAAATGTCTAAGTATTCTCGTTTCAATGCTATTATACAAGCCGGCCACCCGCTCTGACACACCCTAGAGATTATTCCGCACCTTAAAATTAAAATACCACAAAGATACCCTAAAAGTACCATAAAAAGCGAGTCTGTTCGCTGCGAAGAGAGGCCGAGCTTTCAATACTAAATATGGAAAGTGTTTAAGGTACCACACTGCATATCGTACGCAATGAAAGTTTCCAAAACCGTAGTTATTGTCAAATTGTTTTTAACAGTTACCGCAAGAAAACCGCAATGACTAGACATTTATGTCTCGATTACTTTTGTGAATCTTTTAACTTTTAACAAATGTTTACGCTTTTAATTTTTCACTCACTATTTAGTCCAATATTGAAAAATCACAATAACACACAGCCCTCGGTACCCAGGAGGCAATGCTTAACGCATCAGTAAGATTTCCACGAAATCAGACGAGTAGTTTTGAGTCAGATTGTAATAAATAAAACCCGGGTCTTTTCTATTGTACGACCGCATGGTTCAAACTTATTTACGTGCTAAACACGAATAAACAAACAATATTAGACCTCGCTCATGCAAGAATAATAATAAAAAACCTAAAAGGTTCTAACCTATAGTATTTAGTCACAGTATGTTTACCTGTATTCAGCATTTAACAGTAGAATGTAAAAAATGTTGAATACATTTTTTACATGGGGATTCAAAAGACAAAAGATTATATTTTATAAAGCATGAGTTATTTTTGTCATAATTTTTCATTACTTTGTGTAATTCGAAACCAAACCTTAAGTGATCGCCATTTCCCCGGTCTCCCCTAGTACTTTAGGAAAAAACGTGCCGTATTCGGTCGAAAATAGATTTTTGGTTTGGTTTTTTGTTGGTTTTTTATTTAAACGTTTGTTTAATAAAACGTCGATCAAAGACCTTTTATAACCATTGGCTCTTGCATTGTGCCCGAAGGCCGGTTTTCACTACGCGGACAAGACACGTACAATTCACGTACAGGGCAAGTAACGTACAGTGTCGCCTCAGTTTTCACTACACAGGCTTCGTACAACCTTCGTGCTATTTCATCGTGTAGAAGCTTTCGTGCTCTTTCTACATAAGTAGCAGTTTTAAATATTTTGTTATATTTTTTTAATATAAAATCATCTTTAATAGCTGTTATTATAGATATTGATATTTTTTATTAAATATGTTTTCTAAAATAAAATAGATTGTAACATTACAAAAAATAAGTCACCACCCTGTGTCATAACTAAAAGAATTGTAAAATATGATACAGAAAGGAAAATGTATTTCTGTAATATAGATATCAATAAAATAATATATTTTATTTTCCCTTTACATTGTCATAATCGGAATTCTCGGAGGAGGGCAAAACTAAAGAATTACAACCGGCATTAAAACAAATTATCCCAACCTCAACTGCAGTTAATAAAAACTACGCGATTTCTATATTTCTGTTGCAGAGATTTCACCAACATACTGTTAATACTTATTAACATTTTCGGTTGAAATTAAAAGCAAAAATTAAAATAAAATTGAATGTTTTAACACTTTTACTAGTAAATGTGTTAAAACTATTATTTTTAACACTTCTGTTTTTACATGGGTTTTACATATGGCGTAATAGCGAACACTATGTGTTTTATTACCCCGGAAGGCGCGGTAGTGCCGAACTTGGTAGTTTTTTTTATAAACATGTTTTTATATGTAAAGATGTAATTTTAAAATATTGTTACTAAGGGGATTCAAAAGACAAAAGATTATATTTTATGTAGCATGAGTTATTTTTGTCATCAGTTTTCATGACTTTGTGTAATTCGAAACCAAACCTTAAGTGATCGCCATTCCCCCTGTCCCCCCTAGTACTTTAGGAAAAAGCGTGCCGTATTCGGTCGAAAATAGATTTTTGGTTTGGTTTTTTATTTAAACGTTTGTTCAATAAAACGTCGATCAAAGACCTTTTATAACCATTGGCTTTTGCAATGGGCCTGAAGGCCGGTTTTCACTACGTGGACAAGACACGTACAGAGCAAGTAACGTACAGTGTCGCCTCAGTTTTCACTACACAGGCTTCGTACAACCTTCGTGCTATTTCGTCGTGTAGCTTTCGTGCTCTATCTACATAAGTAGAAGTTTTAAATATTTTGTTATATTTTTTTAATATAAAATCATTTTTAATAGCTGTTATTGTAGATATTGATATTTTTTTTATTAAATATGTATTCTAAAATAAAATAGATTGTAACATTACAAAAAATAAGTCACCACCCTGTGTCATAACTAAAATAATTGTAAAATATCATACAGAAAGGAAAATGTATTTCTGTAATATAGATATCAATAAAATCATATATTTTATTTTCCCTTTACATTGTCATAATCGGAATGCTGTAGATTGTACAAACACTCCCTCTTTCTAACTAATTCAATTAGTAATTCTTCGTCCATTTTAAAATATGAAGAAAGCGCCAGTTAAAACACTACTGAAAATTACTTCTTAACTAGACAACACACTTTCCTATACTAATTAGAGGTGGGCGTTATTTAACGTAACAGGAAAAATAATACTATTTTTAGTATTAATAATAGTATTAATACTATAATACTAAAAATGCGTTGCAGACTATTACCACGTTAATACGTTACGTAGGACACCCTAGTATTTCTGTAACGTCAAGCTATAACTTAGTAAAGGGGGCTGACGAACGTTCCAGAGAGGTGTTAATTCCAAGTCTCGCATCAAGTAATCATATCTCAACGTTACATTACAAAATAATACCTCAACAAAAATAACACCGTGACAAAAATAATACCCTTTGAGAAAACGGCCAACAGATTACTTTCTTCGCTTGCGTTAATACGTTACAATATTAACAGGATGCATCAACTTACACAGACACAAGCTACACATTATTAAACCCGAATAAACAGGATGTTTGGTGTGAGATTCCAGGAAATATTGCTTGCCCTTCCCGGTGTCTGTATTCATTTAATCAAAGAATCCATTGCACATAATTAATAGCTTATATGCAGATATGCACATTGACATAATAATTACTGCTGACATAAAATATAAAAAAAATAAAACTGCTTTATAGAACTATCCTTCCCTAGGCCTTATTGCATAGTTGAATTTAAACACTTGACACTGTGCAATTTAATTTAGTCTAAAAGTGTAACGTAAAATTATGTTTAAAAAATTTTTGTCATCAATAATTACTCTAGGTTTACATTTGATTTCTAATGATTTGTATATTATATATTTATTTATATCTAATTATTTTGACAATTTTAATTGCATAAATTGCATTTTGTTAGTAAAGATTTTCTTTGAAACATAAACTTAAAGCAGCAGAAGAAATTACTTGAGAATCTTGGTAACTTTTTAACATAAATTAATCTCGCTTGGAACCCGTACATTAAATGAATAATACTTTTTTAATGTTTATTTTAATTTGAAGTTGAGTATTTAAAATTTGACGTTTTTAAATTTTGAGTTATCAATAATTACTCTTTAAATCTTATTATTATTTTTATATTATATATTTATATCTCATCATTCTAAAAATGATTGTTTTGGTGTATTTTGTTAATAAAGGCGTTTCTTGGAATATTACGCGGCAGACAATATTACTTGAGAATATCTGAGAAAGTCTGCAACGAAATACTAAATAAATAAATACACCTTGCTAAAACGGTCTACTAGTAACTTGCCCGCAACGCAACATCATATTACCAAATTAATAGTTTCGGTAATTTCGTCTGCAACGTTATATCAAATAACACCTCGGTGGTTTTCCGCCACCTATTAATACGTTATTTCAACCTATTACCAGTACTAGACCACAGAGGATATAAGTAATACCAGAGTGCTCGAAGTATAGGGAAATGTGTTTCGCCTTTACTGTAGCGCTGGTGTAGCGTCGGAACAGAGCTTAGTTACCAAGAGGCTAGCGACGTTGCCGTTTTGAACAGTGTGTGAGAGAGAGAGGAGATGGACAGCTAATGTACGCACGCACTGCTACTCGACTCGACTCCTATCTCATTGCATTTTGACTACTGGTGCACTGATGATAATTTTTGCAGCGGGAATTCTTGTATAATGCGTCTAAAGTTTTGTAAAAATAAAGTACACTTATTCATTCAATTAATAATAAATTTTTGAAAAAAAATAAACCAACTTCAAAAGAAAAAAAACAAAAACAACAAAATGCTGAAACTAAAAAGTAAAAAATAATTAGTATATTGAGCAAACGTAATTTATTCAAAGCCGATATAAACAAATTTTTGAAGTCGGCGCCAAATTTATTATTAATTTATTTAAATAAATCAAGTTTACAAGAAATTAAAATGATTGGAGTTGTAAACATAACCCCAAAGTATAATATATGCTGGGTTTATTTAAGTATTACAAATTATGAGTGAAATTAGCTGTTATATTATTTAATTAAAGAATATTACACGTCAACTGATCCAGTATCTATTTTAGGTTTTCTTACCTTAGTTGTCGATCGCGATTTCGGTCAATTCGACCATCATCAGGACATTAAAAAACAAAAACAAAAAACACTAATACACAAAACACAACACTCAACACTATCACATACATAATTTTCACTCCGGTGGAGATCGTTACGAAATAATATTGTTCATAAATTATTATGTAGCGTTCGTAGACGTGCACGCCTGGCCATACGGAAGTAACTGAGTTGAGATGAGATTAGGTTCGTACTTCTTATCTCCGTTGGTTTAAGGTGGGGGGCCTATCAATTAGTGTGTCAAATAACATATTAGAATAGAAGTCAAGTTGGTCGTTTAGTAGAAATGGGGAATCATATTTTTTGGCTTTATAAATCTCGTATTCCTCTATGGCGTTCATGTAACGACCTTTTTTGCAAAAGTGCAATATTTCCATGTTAGCATTATAATTAGAGTATGTATGGTTATTATCTATAAGGTGTTTTGCAAAACTGGATGACTTGTTATTGTATTTATTTGTAGGTAGGTGTTCTTTAAATCTTTTGCAAAAAGGTCGACCGGTTTGGCCTATATAATAACAAGGGCAGTCGCTACATTTGATTTTATAAATGCCTGTTTGTTGTTGGGTATCACTGTTTTTTATGGTGTTGGTGTTCAGAATCTATATGGTGTTGGTGTTATATTATTTGTTACTCAGGTACGCATACATGCATGTACGGACGTAAACTCACTTTTATATTAGTTGATTAAATGCGTGACACAACTCTGAATTCATTTTATTCGTGTAAATGTAGGCCTAAATGAATTTACGACGTTGTGAGCATTTATGTAATGTATTTATACCTAGTTGACTCAAATTTCCAACATAAATATTTGCTAAATCATACAAATTTCAATAAACTGCCTTTTTAAGAAATATTTTATTATCAGCTGACCCGACAGACATCCTGTCCAAATTTCAATAAATTTGGTTATGATTGTTTTGTGAATTTGTGATAAGCGTTTGGAAAATGGTAAAAAAGAGAAAAAGACGTATTTCTGAGCGATCATTGTATATTTTAACGATTGAAGAAATGGATATGAAATTTGAGAAGTAGTAGATTCAGAAGAACTAAAATAGTGTTAAATTCTAGGTAAATTTGGCACCGACTTCAAAAATTTGTTTGTATCGGCTTTGAATAAATTACGTTTGCTCGATATACTAATTATTTTTTACTTTTTAGTTTCAGCATTTTGTTGTTTTTGTTTTTTTTGAAGTTGGTTTATTTTTTTTTAAATTATTATTTTTTGATTTTTAGAGCAATGTGAAGATTAAAGAAAACAAATTTATTTCCTAAAAGGTGTTTATGAATTTCTATTTACTGTATAATGCGATTTAAGTAGTACGTTTTTTTAAAAATATTTTTTTATTATTTTATTAAAAACTTTATAAAAAAACAGCTAAAAAGCTATAAAGACAGGTATAAAAATGGTTCACTTACTTTCCTGAACTAAGTCTTTTACGACATTTATATTTTTTTACTGATTTACATGAAGGATGCCGGGTATGACGGAAAAACAACTTTCCCTAATTTACCTGACCGAAGACGTGTACAACAGCAATACAAAATTTGGTATGACAAAAATATAAACATCTGTTCCTTATTTACACGACCGAAGCCGAGTACGACAGCTGTAATAAGTTTTCCTTATTTACTTGACCGAAGACGGGTACAGCAGCTATAAAAAAATTGGTATGACAAATATAAATATCTGTTCCTTATTTACATGACCGAAGCCGGGTATGACAGCTATAATAAGTTTTCCTTATTTTACCTGACTGAAGCCGGGCGCAACAGCTTTAAAAAGTTATACTTATTTACCTGAATTAGCCTGGTACGACGGCTAAAAAAATGTGTTCCTTGTTAACCTGGCCGAATCCTGGTACGCCAGCTATAAAAAAGTTTCACTTATTTACCTGAACGAAGACGGGTACGACAGCTGTAAAAAGTTTTCCTTATTTACACGACCAAATACGGGGACGACAGCTGTAATAAGTTTTCCTTATTTACCTGACTGAAGCTGGGCACAACAGCTATAAAAAAAATTGGTATGACAAATATAAATATCTGTTCCTTATTTACATGACCGAAGCCGGGTACGACAGCTATAATAAGTTTTCCTTATTTAAGTAACTCAAGCCGGGCACAACAGCTTTAACCCTTTGTCGCCTGACGGTACTTTTAAGTACCACCCAATTTAACTGCCTTTATAAAAGGTAACAGTGGCTTTATCTACAAGTTGAGCCATGGAGGTACTTTAGAGTACCATTGCAGGTCTGTAAAACATCAGGTCTACTCCTAGTTTCAACAAATGCCACCAGAAAGCAGGACTTGCTTGGCTAGTGCTTGCTTTCAATTGACAATTTATATGGTGGGATTTCCCCAATTTTTTAAAACATGTTCTAGTCTTTCATTTGTCAGTATTTTGTATTAAAAGTTTAGCATATTGCTTTAAATTAATTACTTAACTTAATAAGAACTGATCTAAGTTATTATTATAAACCTCTCACACATACAAATTAGACAGATTAAAACTTAAGAGCAACCAAGCAAACTTCCAATAACCGCTTCTAGATGGTGCTGACAAACTATCTTTTACTTTACACGGAATATTTATACCGATAGTAAAGTAACTGAAGTTTTGTTAATTTGTCATTTTTCTTTCATGAAGCCGTAGTCTAGTGGTAACGAAGCGTCTTTCTGATCACAAGATGCCGAGTTCGAATCTAGGCTAGGGAGACCAGATATCTAATCATATCTGTGGTTTGAGGGTAGGAGGGCGGAAGTAAAGCAAACGGTGGTTGGCTCGCTTCCAAGCTGACGGGATATGACTAGATATCTGGTCTCCGGGTGGGGCTGTTTTGCGTATATATATATATAATTACTAAAAAAAAACAGTAAAAAAAATAAAAAAATATTGTTTACCTTAGTTAACCTTAGTTAATCACAAAAATAAAGAAATATATAGTTTTTTCAAATTTTATCACTTCTTGGTCCTCAAAGGGTTAAAAAGTTATACTTATTTACCTGAACTAGCCTGGTACGACAGCTAAAAAAATGTGTTCCTTGTTAACCTGGCCGAATCCTGGTACGCCAGCTATAAACAAGTTTCACTTATTTACCTGAACGAAGCCGGGTACGACAGCTGTAAAAAGTTTTCCTTATTTACCTGACCGAAGTCGGGTACGACTGTTATACAAAAGTTTTACTTATTTACCTGAACTAAGGTGGTACGACAGCTATAAACCAGTAATATAGAGAAAAATTGAATGGATTCGTGTCGTGAGATATTTGTTACGATTCGTGACTTGAGATTTCATTCAGATACCCACGCAAAAAAAATTTCAATGGGTCAACAGAAGTTTTAACTTCAAAAAGATCGATCGAAATCGGTTCATTAATTCCGGAATATCGCTGAACAAACATAATAATTCGAACACGCAGCTGAACCGCTGACGTGAGTTGAGAAAATTTCCAAAATTAAGTTTATAGGCCCATGTTTTAGGGTTTCAACCAACAATTTGGGAAATAGGTCTACTCACGACGGTGCTGAATAGCTGCAAAATGCTTCCTACGCCATTCCGCATATTGGTTGTATCTTCAATACACAATGCATTGCGTGCTTCGGAAGCCATTCCGCCTATTGGGAGTATCTTCAATACACAAAGCATTGCGTGCTTCGCATGCCAACCCCATGGCAATATGCGGAATGTTTTTTGAGATATAAAACAAACAATATTGATGGTTTCAGGGGTTGTTTTAACCCTTAACACTAAATATTTAAAAATGCTTTCTTAGTGCAAATCTAAGACATGTGAGCAATATATGTACCAAATGTCACATTCCTAGACCGTATGGGTTTTGAGATATAAAACAAACAATATTTAAGGTTTCAGGGGTTGTTTCAACCCTTAAACGCGAAATATTTTAAATTCTTTCTTACTGCGCTACTAGCACCTATGAGTAATACAATTTCTGTACCAAATTCCACGTTCCTAGGCCGTATGGTTTTTGAGATATAAAACAAACAATATTTATGGATTTAGGGGTTGTTTCAACCCTTAAACGCGAAATATTTTAAAATCCTTTCTTAGTGCGTCTCTAGAGCCTATGAGCAATATGTGTACCAAATTTCCAATTCCTAGGAGGTACGGTTTTCAAGCTACTGTGATGAGTGAGTCAGTCAGTGGTATTTCAGCTTTATATATAT
>JAGFPH010003859.1:117821-129043 GCA_018207615.1 Philaenus spumarius | reverse complement strand
TTAACTTACCTTAATACAATACAAACCTAACCAAACATTGGAAATTAAATGAAGCATAGCCTACCAATATATTCGAAATACTTATATCTCAGAATACTATTAGCAAATAAATTGAATCATGTAAAGTAAGTTATAATAGATGTTAAAATTAAGAAACAATGTACAATTTATTAAAATCAGTGTTATAAAGTGTGAATAGATATTGAAACGTATAAAATAGGTTATATGACAAAGATTGGAATTTGGAATACTGCGCATGTCTGAAACATGAATTTGTACATATTGGTAAGACAGCTGTTCATAAGTATACGTTCTAAAAGTGATATATTTTTTTTTTTTTAAAACAGATAATTACGTATTTTGGACAATTTAAAGACAATTAAACATTAAATATTTTTATTAAGACGAAGTATCAATATTTCCGACAAATATAACATAATATAAAGGAAAACTTTGAAATAATATATTGTATGTGAAAGGACCACAACCACTTTACAGACAATCTACTACAAGCAATTGTTATTCAGACTTGCAGGGGCATTGGTAAAATGGAGAAGCGGGATGGTTAAAAAAAAATTATGCATTAGAAGCTATCCTAGTCTGATACAGTCCAGACGTATTTTAGTTAATATTACCGATAATAATAATTGATAGTGAAAGTACTTTAAGAAACTAAACTTGATTAACATAGAAGAAAGCTTAAATAATATTACTCAGGAAGAAAGCATCAAATATATAAGAAACATTTACTGAGCTTTTTTAAAAAAAACTAACTACAGAAGTGAACTTTGCCATAAGGTAATATCCGACCAAATCTTATAATTCTGAACTTAGACAGTGACTTCAATATTCTAAATTCAACCAAATTAAATGAAACAATAATTAATTAGTACATAAATTGACCAATCTATTTTGAGAACTTGAACTATAAAAACCTTTTGTAATATTCCTAGTTGTAGATTTGTAACCTTGTATAATTTTAAGCATTTTTGTATTTTCCGATTGCACAGTTAATAGGCCAGGATCTTTTAACCCGAGAAATTAGAGTCTTAGTTAATAATTTGTATATATTTTGTTTATTTTGTAATAATACAACATCTAAGGTTGTATATTTTGTGCTCTATAAATACCTGAAATAAAGGAAATCATCTTATTGTAAAAATAAAAGCCTAGTTATTATTTGTGTCTATATAAGCCTAGCTTGTATCTAGTTTAGTGATCAGTAAACACAAAAAGGTGTGGAAATAGTAAATTCTTTTATTAAATTATAAAATTCAAACAAAGTAAAATTATAACATGGTGTAACAAAACTCTGTACCCAAACTTCAGGATATTGCTCCTTGAAACAAAATAAGCAAAAAATGCAATGCTACCATTGGTCTATATTATTTCGTTTACTGGCTATCTGTCCAGATGAGTTATTTATTAAAAATATCATATTTGAAAAACTACAGAACCAATAAAATTTAAGCCAAACTTGAATCAACTTTTTATATTAATGTGGTCTACCTGAAATAAAAGTTTAGTTGAATTTGCTTCGATAAAAATGGCTGCCATTTAAAATTTACATACTTAAATAACATGTTTTCATGTTTTCAACATGTAAACATTTTTTCTTAAAATGTTTTTCCCATAAGCATGTGTAATCACCCATATTTTTTTCAAAGTTTAAGTAAATAGATAAATAATTTAGCGTGAGTAATAAATACAATGAGAAAGTTTAGTAATAAACTTAAATAACGTGATACATTTATTTCAAATTTTAAAAACGTTTTTAAAAATAAAAAAATACTATCACACTGTACACTTACATTTAGACAGAGAAATGTCTAAATAAATTTTTCCATTAACTAGTTCAATAAAAAACTAATTTTACAAATTGAAATAATGATGATTACATTATCCTCTAACCACTTCTAATAACTTTCGAAACGCCATTTCAGGAACAAATCATGATACCAATATTGATGCTCAATGATTAATAAATTATGTACCTCCTCTAGTAGTCTAGGATACGAAATAACTTCCTGGGTGTGTTAGATAAATAATAACCTTGACATCTAGGAATAATAAAATATGTAAAATTAATTTAAAACTTTATATCTAGAGAGTGTCACTATCAAAGTTTATTATACAGCTATATTCACCGGTTTCAAATTATCAATGTTATATTCATTCTACACGATCTCAATATTTGATGAGATTGAATATAAAACATTATTTCTTCTCGTATTGTTTGAAATAAAACGTCAAGTGCTTTAGTTTCAATAATTTACATAAATTGTGTAAAATTATTTTATATTTCAAGAACAATTTTAAAACATGCTGAAATAATCTTCTAATGCCTAAAATTAAACCTTTCGTTTGTTAAATTTCTGTTATTGTGCATGTATATTTTTGTTTAATGAAGTGGGCCAAATTGAGAGAGGCATTATTGGCAAACTTTATAATACGTTTAAAGAAAAACAAACTTACTTCTTTCTATGAAATTAGAATATTTCAAGTGTTCATTTTTTGTCTAAAGGAATCATATATAGTCTGGTCAAAAAGTCCTTTAACCCCATATGTTTTATTGCTTAAAATAAATTAATGGAACTGTGAATATTATCGTCTGGAGCATACCTGGTCATATTGTTTGATATATCATACCCTAATAATGGTATTTGATTGAAAGAGGGGCACAACATTGTAAAGCTAATGAAAAAGTAAACTAAATAGTATAAATATATACGTTAATATTATTTATGTGTAACTTAAAATAGACTATTGCACGGTAATCTCAACAAATTATACTTAAATAAACAATAGTCAGTATGGCGAATATAAAAAAATAATAACTTAATATTGTTCTTGCTCCGTTTGAAATTGATGTATAATTATTTAATTATGTTTTGATGCATTGTTGTCCGTTCAGTAAATAAAAACAAATGTTTATTACTTAATGAGAAAGTCAGGTTCAAACGACAAGCTTGTATTCATGGTTCCATATTAATCAAAACTATTTTTCAAGTCATAAAAACTCAATTACTATTAGTAGTACTAATGTATCTACTGTTTTGTTGTAAAATGTGTTACCTATACCCTAAAAGCCTACTTAGTTCAATTATTTACTCATTTATAGCCAGATTTAATTTTGTAATAAAACATACTATTTTTCTGAATATTGATTGAGTATTTATTTTAAATTGAACAAGATACTAAGCTTTAGTTTGAAATATGTTTGAAATATGTATTAGAAAATTTAATAAGCTATGCAATTGATATGCCACATGATCTACCTTTATATTTAAAACATCAAGGTGTGTACCTTACGTAGGACCCTTCTCTATAACAACGTGTGTACTTAATATTGCTTGAGTATTTTGCTTAACGTTCCCCCTGGTGTAAAGAATTTTTAAGTTATCCCGCTTGGTTGTAGAGCTATCTAAACAAAGATGTATGTTACACCATTACAGTACCTGTAATAGCAATATTAGCAAAAAAAATCTCTCTATTATATAAAAAAAAATCTACTTCTTCTCATAATTATAAAGTAATAAGGATAGCTACTACCTAGCGAAACCACTACCAAGGGATTGGGCTTGGAAAAATTATCGGGGAAAGAAGACCCTGTTGAGTCAGTAAGAAGAAAAATAAATCTCTCTATTATATCAAACATATTTTTTATTCTTCTTCTCATAATTATAAAATAATAAGAATAGATTAAGTAAGTGTATTGCGTAGCGATGACCATTGCATACCTTCCAGGCGCACAAATTCATGAAGTCGATTATAAAGTCGAATTCAAGTCGAAAAAATAAATTTGAACGGGGTCCCCCGGAGATAGGAGGTGGGTGGGGTTTGGCGAGTGGAGCGAGCAGGGGAAAAAGCCCCCTAGTTATATTAAAATTAGTTTGTGAAGTAAACAATTAAAAACAAAGTACAGCTATCAGCAATGTTTGCTTCAAAGGCAGTCATTTACAGATGAACTGTTCAGAGTAATTTGATTCGAATGTGATGCTGATGAATGTATTGTGAAAATGTAAATGTTAAATGATTGTAAGTTAGAATTCATTTCAAGGGAGAAGATGATTGCAGAATTATTCCCTCAAAGTAATTTAAGTTACTTAACTTCTTTTAAAATTTAGTTAGACTTTCGGAATAAAGTAATAAAATACAGTCATCATTCTTTAGTGGTAATGTAATCAAATTTGTTTTGTATATAATGTCGTTTGTTCAGTTACAAATAAATACCAATTTAACACAAATTATTTATAGAGAAATATTTTTTCAAAACAATTAAACAAATTTATTTTGGTAATTAATTTTAATAAATTGTAATCAACTTCATTTATATATATTTTTTATAAATGCATAACATACTGTTTATAAATGTGAACAACGATTGTATTAATAAATAAGGACGCTTCAGATAAAACAATACAATAACCGGTCCAGTAAGGCAAAGAAGTAATTATAAAACAATACATTATATACGCATATAAAGTACAGCAAAACTGTGAAAACCCGAATTATTGAAACATATTTTTAGCTCTTCCCACTACTTCACGAATACAAATGTAACACATTAAAACACGTCGTATGATGTATAAAACAATTTACTAATTTGATTGTAAAACAATAAAAGTAACGTTTAAATGATGGTTTACTGAGCAGTTTTTAACCCGATCAATGAGTCACTAAAGAAGAAGAAACATGTTTAGAAACGTTTTTTTTGCTAGTTAATTTTTGACAACATCTCGTTCAAATATTTTTTTTATCCCGACTCCATTTTTCGCGGGGGGGGGGGGACAAAACGTTCTACGGACTGCAGCAATCATGATATCGGCCACAATTGGCGTCACCCGTTAAGGAAGCACAAGCACAACTGAACCAAGCAGTACAATTGCAGTATAATTTCATGTCAGAGAACAGCTGTTTCTAGAACCTTCTAGAAACAAAATGTACAAGTCAACAGTTCTTTTGACCAACACAGCATTACAAGTTTTGTACACGTAACTAAAACCTCGTGTGTCTGAGGCAGGCCAAGTTTATAACACTCGCTTCGTAAAATTATACTACAAAAACTCTTACGAAGATATAACCAATGAATACTTAAATGGTAAGAAGCGCACGTCTTATGGACTAAATACTAACAAATTTTACAAACTTGGCGCGCTAACTTGGCTTAACAATGTAGTTTCAGGGAGCCGAGTGCTTTGACATTGACTCACTTCAAACAATTTTATAATTTTTTTACCATTTTATATAATTTTTATATTTGTGTTATGAGAAAAAAACTAAAGATTCTGTATTAAATTTCGAATCCAGCTTGCGTTTTACTTTTTTGAATTTTATTTAAATTTTCTGAGGTATTTAAAAAATTGTCAATTGTATAACAAATGGAAGGTATTTAAAACAAACGATTACATACATGGCTGATTGTAATTTAAAGATTATATTTTATTTATTTTTCAGAAATTGCAATATAAACTAATCATATTTATAAACTGGACTGTCAATATGCATGTAGCAATAAAACGAGAAACAATATTATTAATTCATTATTTACAAAGTATTATAAACTCAATACAAATTTAACTTTCCATACACGACATAGGTATATTTACTGACAAAATATGTTTGTAGCAATACAAAATATATTATTACTTAATTATTTACAAAGTTATATACGGTACGAAATTGCAAATTTAAACTTTAAAAAATAGCCATATTTACAATATCAATTAGAAAATAATTACAACAAATTGTGTTCCTGAAAATACCTATATAAGTTATATTTAGTTTCTAAACAAACAAAACGCGATTGTGTCTGGGATTGTATATAACAAAATAGCGAGCGTTTTGATTCCCCGTGCTTGTGTGAGTGGGGTTAACCCTTCGTTCAGACAGCCGCACTCGGCAAGTAATCTAAATACAGTATAGTAAAAAATGAATTGTATTATCGTTGTACCAATGAGAGGGGAGAAACACTATCTCGCGCTCTCTCGCTCTTCACCACATGCTAAATGGTTTGCCAGCGCTTCCTCTCGGTTCTGTGCCCCACTACAAATCTTTAGCTCGCCAAGTTTGTAAAATCTGTTAGAATTGAGTCCATAAGACCTGCGCTTCTTAACATTTTAGTATTCATTGATATAACTCTCTCTGCAATACCAGGTTCGTTAAAAATCTCATTTCAAATATTATTGAAGTGCTTCAAGATAGAACTGTACACATTCTGAAAAACTTTGTAATTCTGTTATAATTAAGATAGATACAATCTGTCGTGACATGACATTCTGAATTAACTATGTTTAAAGATAATTTGTTGAATATTTCAAATGACAATATTTTCTTGAACTAAAACAATAAAATTGTTATAAATAATTTGTCAGTGTTTGGCAAGCTGTGCAGAAGTTATGAGCTACGAATCTTGAATATTAAGGCTACGCAAATTGCTATATATATCTTGCCTTAAAAGCTATCAAAACTTTGTTATAAGATAAATTATTAAGTTTTAAAACAACTAATATCTTGTATATTTCATTGTCAGTATCTTGGCAAACTGTTCAGAAGTTAAAATGCTATTAATTTTATATTTTAAGCTTAAGTAAATTGCAATAGGTGTCTTGTCATAAAACTACACAGACCACCTGAGAAACAACAGGCTTTTCTAGAACTTTACCAACACCTTTTCTCTAAAATTACCTTGGGGAATCCAACTCAGGTTTATTTAGTATAGAGCTGTGATAAGTAAGTTGATAAGTAAGTTATAAGTAATAATAATAATAGCTTTATTGCCGTTAAACATAATACATGCAATAGGCAACAGTCATATTGGATTAGAGAACAATACATCATTTCACACTGCAAGTACATAATTATATATCAATCAAATCACAATCCATGAATTCCTCCAACCAATAGAACACCTTTTGCAAGCCATTTTTTAATTAAATTTTTAAAGGTTTTTCCTGTCAAAGTTCTTACGTGCAGGCAGTTTATTGAATAGCATATACTGTTGGTAATAATAACTCTTATGCGTTTTAGATAGTCTTATACTAGGAGCTATAATATCACATTTGTTTCTAATATTGT
The DNA here is from genome assembly GCA_018207615.1 of Philaenus spumarius. NCBI lineage: Eukaryota > Metazoa > Arthropoda > Insecta > Hemiptera > Aphrophoridae > Philaenus > Philaenus spumarius. Next base: position 121,966 of record JAGFPH010003859.1, on the reverse strand, counting down.
AACCATGTCTCTCATATTGGTTATCAAATTGTAATATATTTTGTTGGACATGAATTAAATTACAATATATATATACAGGCAAGGCAAAGTCATAATCCCAAGTTTACAAAAACCGGGTTTACAGGATTGTCCATTTGACAACCCAATAATGAGCCTTATAGCTTTTTTTGCAATATAAAAACTCTCCCTGAAGGACCATATAACTCTTTATTATAAAGAACTTGGTATCTTAAAACTTAACGACCTGCGATCTTTTTATATTAACTTCCTAAGGACTGGAGTGCCTAGTTATTTGGCTGAAAGGTTTGTTTTTACCTCCGTTACCAGTGCAAAGAGCACTAGAAGAGGTTCTACTTTGCTTGTTATATAGCTACATAGAACCGTCATGTATAATACATCCTTTACTGCCACTTGTGGAACTTACTTCCAGCTTCCAGAAGCAATTAACAGGCGCGTAGAGTTGACAGTCGTGTAGAGTTTTCAAGATAGCTTAAAACTTTCTTGATAAGTAAAATAGATCAAGTGTCCTTGCTTTGGGGTGTGATGGAATGATTAGTTTTTCTGTTTTCAATACTGTTGTATGAATGAGTAATAATAAGTAGCCTAGGATAATTATGCATTTTATTTTATAATAATCCAAGTAATGTAATGTTGCTTATCTTGTTTTGAGAAGTCTGTTTTATATGTGTTATGTATGAATGTGCTTTTATGTTTTGTGAATGAATGTTTATGTATGTATATAATTTTGAATAATTTATCATTTGTGTTTCAAAATGTAAACTATGCTGACATTTTGTTGCTCTTTTTTAATTGTTTAGAAATACAAACTTTAGTATATGTGTTACAATCAGTAGTTACAAATCATGTGTACATCAGATATGAAGGTACAACTTTTCTTGTAATTAATATTATAATTTGTTAAACTAAATGGTAGCAGTAATAGTTTCGATATATAATGTAAATATAATATAATTTATATGTAAGACTTCAACATTATATGTTTATGTGTATATACATTATGGTTTTAATAAAAAAAATTCTGTTGGCCGACGTTATTTTTTGTAATAATTAGGATTTTAGTTCTAAAATAAAAAAATATAATAAATAAATTTTGTATTAAATTTAGATTTTATGTGTGTGACGTTACTTTGAAAATAAACAAAATATATATATATGAATAATTTAAATTTAAAATTTGAAATGTAGAAAAAAAGATAGCGTTCCCATCCCTTAAATAAATTAGTAGACCTATTAAATTTACAATGTTAAAAACAATATAAGTTTTAATAGCCTTAGCAATTTATAATTAAATGATTTGTCGAAGATAAAATGTTCACAATGTTGATAGACATGTTCTTAATATAAGTGTTTTATCACAAATTTGTGATGTCAAACTTCAATAGAACTTTGGAGTTCCACACAATTGAAAAATGCATATAGAGATCTCAATAAACAATCATACAGATAAATAAACTCATAAATGGCGCCCTTGAAGGTCTAAAGCGAAAGAAAGACATGGATTTTACATTGAAAATGCAAAGTCTGACAACTAGACACACAACAATGAGAACCGAAGCTAGAAGTAGGCTCACATTACGATTGCAAAAGCGATGGGAGTCTTACACTTCAGGGATTTACACAAAACCATAATTCGAGAATGGTGATGTAAAGTAGTATTACTAAGGTTTTTTACTTTTTAAATATTTTAAAATTTTTAATTTATTTGGAACTATCGGCATTTCATATATTATTTCAATTTATTATCTGTCTTTTATTTGGATTCCGTCTGAATGATTATCATTTAAATCATTTCCCATAAAAGGTGTTTACTTCGCGCAATGTACGCAAAGGAAACAGCCGATGTAGTCTATTTTGAAAATTGTTATTGTTATGGAAGTAACCCCTCCAAAACAGATCTTTTATAAAACTAAAACACTAATTCAAAATGAAGATGAAGGAAAACGTGTGTATCGTGGGTGCAAAATTTAAATGTTACACTCAATAATTAATTATCTTTTGCGACAAACTCAATTTTGCTCGCTAGATACACAAATAACTATAAATTAGTATTTATCATATATATTAAAATATATGTAAAGTATGTTTATGGTTTAAAGTAACATACAAATATAATAAAACTTGTACACAGTTTTTTGTAATTTTTGTAAAAGTAGATATCGTATATTTACTAATATGAGTGTTCAATAACAACATTCCGTAACTATAATGCATTGCAAATAAATTACTTTAGAAGATACAAGTGTATACATTTGTATAACGACTTTATAAACCGAACTATACCGAGTATAAGTACAATGTACGTAAACTATATATTTAATTTGATCAATATAGTATTAGTCAATCAATAATAATATATTAATCTTAACAATAAATACATTAAAAAAAGAATACACACATTCTTGGTGTATGTGCAAGAACATCAAGATTTAACTGAAACATTTTTACCTGTTTTAAATTAGCTACAAGAATCCCCTTTCTATATTCTCTTATGAACTTTGTGAATTAAGTCATACTTATAATTGCGGACTTTGCAATGTTCTTTAAACTTCATTTAAACTTTAAAACATCATGCAAATTATATGGTATCTTGTAATTTTAAAGTTTAATTCACGAGTATTTTTTATATTGTTTTGAATAAATATGTTTTATGTTATTTATAAAGAAATGTCTTTCTCTGAATTATTAATACAAACTAACATCTTTGTTTGCCTGTTATTATCTTTAGACTTCGTCGAATTTACATTTTTCCTTTACAATTTATTTTAATTTATCCCTTATTTCGTCCATGTTACCCTTCTGCACAGTTAATTGTATAGAAGTAAAACAAAAAGAATATTATCAAATAAAATATATAGTTAGAGTGGGTGAAAGTAGGAAACAAGATCATTCCATCAACTCCTACTTTTTATTATTGACTAATTGCTAAATTCATATGTATATCGAAAACCTTACAAAGATAAAAACATAATACTTGCAGTTAAAACATTTATTTGTTAATTACAAATATGTAAAATCTATGGAAGACTATTCCTTTAAAACTAGTAAGTGTTAATACTTAAAGATTTTCCAATTTTCGTTCGAATAATTGAAATAATATTGACATTAATTTAAAACACTTACCGGTATACCAAATATTGGTAAAATACGATTTAGATATACATAAAAATAAATACGTTGACATGTTTGACATACATTTTTCCAAAAATTACGTTGTAACAGAACTCACATATCATGTTTTCAATCACAAACAGTGCATCATTGGTTTTTTTACGTTATAAACAATAGTAGGTGTAATTGTTATATGGTCAAAATATTTATGGTACAGTGAAAATACAGCTGTTAATACAATCACTTCGTAAAACAAATATTCATAAGTAATAACACAATTACAGCCTGGATTTAATTATTTTATAAGGATAAAAACAGTTTTTTGTTTCAAATACAATGTGTATGAACAAACTGCTTCCGTACACCATATAAATAAATGAATTGTAGCTTAAAGTCAGGATTGCCAAACCAAACTAAGTATCACAAAATGTTTTATTTTCTTCTCAAATTATTACATATTAGGCCTATAACTATTATTTTTGATTGATTTATTTCATTTTTGTAATAGCTTTAACAATTATCAGTTGCAAACAAAATATATTTATTTATTTGAGATTCTATCTTGGCCTAACAAAAGGAAGTGCTTTAAATAATGTAATAAATATGTTCCTTATAATAAAATTACTTTTTTTCTGTATTTCTAATTGTACACAGAAATACAACAATGCTTTCTAAGAGCAACTAGTGACTATAGCTTTCAAGAACAGTAATAAGTTACATAATGTCAAACACTGTTAAGGTGGGGTCATTACCAAACGGGATTATTTTGTATTTCCAAATCTTAAATGTAAGTAATTTATATAGACTAAAATCGCAAGGGGCTATTTAATTTGATTAACTTCTCAGAAATTATTTTACCAAGTGCGATCCTCAAAATTTGCACAAACTAGACATTTCTACAAGAATGTATTACTAAACAAATTAAATTTGAGTGTTTCCTAAGTGTACCTTTTAATTATAATCTAATGGTAGTATTGTTTATTACTGAATAAAATTATATATATATTAATATGTAC
>JAGFPH010003859.1:107519-117721 GCA_018207615.1 Philaenus spumarius | reverse complement strand
TTATATTACGAAAGTTCGATTGGTTAAGTTCGGTTTATATCATTTTCTCATACTCTACAACACATTGTTATATGTTTGATCACACATTATATTATTCTATGTTAATATTTACTGTTATGGTCTGACCGATGAACAACATATATGCCTATACAAACACACACAAGGGTTAAGATAACTTAGATTACCTATACCTTTTAATATTACCACAATTAAGTATTTTGGGGCACCCTGTATATAGCAGAAAAGTGTTACACACACTCAACGCTAACAGGTTAAATATAACTTAAATTGTCGATACTTTTTAATAATACACTCTATTGTTCGTATAAAAATAATATCATTTTTAAGAATTTTGGGGATCCTGTATATAGGAGAAAAGTGTTACACACATATTAACCGAGGTGAGATAACTTGTCGATACCTTTTAATATTACGTCATATTGTTTGTATAAATTATATCGCTTTTAAGAATTTGGAACACCCTGTATATAGAAGTTAAGTGTTACTCACACACGCGCTAACTAGGTTAAGATAACTCCGTTTTATCTTTTAATATTGCATTATATTGTTCGTATAAATTAAATATGACCGCTTTTACGAATTTTGGAGCACCCTGTATAGGCTGCGAAAATGGCTGCGAAAAGATGGCGACGGATTATAAAAGTAGCGTCGTCGTTTAACATCGAGAATACAATGTACATACAAATTTTTCCGATCACCCAGTCGTTTTGGAACACCCTGTATAGGAGGCTGCGATATCTCAGCAAGATGGCGAATTAGGTGGCGATGGATTGTAAATTTAACGTCGTCGTTTAACATCGAGGATAAAATGCACATACAAATTTTTCCGATCACAAAGGCGTTTTGGAACACCCTGTACATATAGGAGGCTGCGACAATGGGTGCGATAAGATGGCGACGGATTGTAAACTTAACGTCGTCGTTTAACAATGCACATACACATCTTTCCGATCACAAAGGCGTTTTGGAACACCCTGTATAGTCACCGACAAGATGCCTAACTAGGTGACGACGGATTTTGAATTTAGCAACATCATTTAACAACACAATTTTTCCGATCACCCTGGCGTTTTGGAACACCCTGTATAGGCTGCAACAAGATGGCTGCGATCGCCGGTTTGTAAATTTTTCCGATCACCCTGGAGATGGCTAACTAGATGGCAACGGTTTGTAAATTTAACGCCGTCGTTTTACAGTGCATATACACATCTTTTCGATCACCCTGGCGTTTTGGAACACCCTGTATAGGCTGCGAAAATGGCTGCGATCAACGGATTATAAATTTAGCGTCGTCGTTTAACAATACACATACACATCTTTCCGATCACAAAGGCGTTTTGGAACACCCTTTATAATCACCGACAAGATGGCTAACTAGGTAGTGACTGATTGTAAATTTAGCACCGTCGTTTAACAATGCACATACAAATTTTTCCGATCACCCGGTCGTTTTGGAACACCCTGTATAGGCTGTAATATATCGATAAGATGGCGAACTAGGTGACAACAGATTATAAAATAGCGACGTCGTTTAACATCGAGGATACACATCTTTCCGATCACCAGGGCGTTTTGGAACACCCTGTACATATAGGAGGTGTCCGACAAAGATGACGAGGTCGACGCACAACAACGAAGTTTCCACAAATATGGCGACGCACAACGTCGACGCTTCCCATGTCCGACATCGAAGACGACGCACAACGTCGACGCTTTCCATGTCCGACGACGCACAACGACGACGCTTCCCATGTATGACGACGCACAACAACGACGCTCCCGTCAAAGACGGACATTCAATTTTATAATTATTACAAAAAAAGATGGCTGCCAAAAATGGCGGAAACAAAATGGCGGAGAGGTAAAAAACCCACCCCCACACCCACCACCACCCCCACACCCAGGGTCACGTGACCAAATGCGGCTCTCTGATTGGCTAAAACGTAGTCCCATAAGAGCCCATGTTACGGCTCAAGGGGGGCGATGACTACTAATGTAAGTTGGTCACACTTTTATAAAATGTATTCATAAAAACTAAATAAAACTCTATAAATAAAACATTTAATGATTTTTTCCTTTTTAATTTTGCACTCTTAGTTGTATTTAATACATAATTCTTATAATAAATATGTGCACACCATAAAATGTAATATATGCCAGACAACATTTCTTACAGTTTAATCTAAATACTATAATACATTTGAACAGGAAACTAAAAAGAGAGTTTTACTTATACTTATGTATTACTTAGTATAACGTTTTATAAATTAGACCTATTAATTTACAATAAATTTAAAGAAATGTTGTTATTTTTATTTAATATAAAATTGTAATGTTAAATTATGACTTAGCTTAGAGGTGCCTGTAAGTTTTTAAACTATGACATGAACATCCTGCATAACACACAGCAATAACTATTTCGTTTTGTATTAGATCTAGGATTACCTATGTTAATGTCTCATATACTTCGAAGGTTTATATTGTCTTATTTACTTGTCAATATAAATTAACGATATTGAGATTTCTTTGGTTGACGTTAATAATGTTATCGAAATAAATCTTACATATAAATAACTTGAATTTGATTTATAAGAATTCTTAAAATTGATTTATGATACATATAAATAACATATTATGAGATAAATCTTACGAATATTTCAAGTTACAATGATTTATATTAGTTTTATGAACTAACCAGATGGTCAAATATAAAATATAATTATTGCTTTTTCTATAATAATTATTAGCATAGTCAAAATGTTAAACATTTTAAAAATTAAAGCTTTTTCAATCATTCATTGATTTACCTTAAATTAAAAAATAAACCTTTAGCATTGACAATGTAGTTTTTTAATGTAACAAACACTTTTAAGACGTTTTTTCCTTATTATTCCTTAAAAATCATTATAACATATTTTTTTTAAATTGTAAAAGTACATAAAACTGCATTCAGGTTGAATTGTAAACGTCGTCCTTTTCCGGAAGTAGGATAAAATACAATAGTTATTATTAGTGTTATATTACGAAAAACAAATAATGTATCATTGCACAATTAATATAATAATGTAAATTTACTTATAATATCATTTCATACTATTTATTTTAAGTTTTTGAAGTATTTACTTCTTAGAGGCAGAAAGAATTAAAGAACGAAGAACTTGTAATTTAATTAAAGAAAAATATTTGTAGACGATAATTTGTTTGTAATTCATCTCGACATTGAGACTGATTACATTCTATTCTATATTAAAACTTCACTTGATCTCTCTAGAGAGTTGTATAATATTTTTCTCAATTTGTTAAGTTTTCTAAAAGTTTCAATTTTGAGATATCAAAAATTAAAAATAAACAAATTATTTTATAAATTATCGAATTCTTATTGAAGTATTTCACTTCAGATAGATTTGTTGTTTAGATTCCTCGCTCGCATAGATTGCATATGGAGTTTTATATTTAATAAAGCTGTTTCCAAATGCTTATACAAAGCGTATTATGAGAGACGCACAAACTCCTTTAATACAAAATTCCATATATTATTTATTGGTTAGCCCTACACATGTATTTAGAAATTCATTTCACACCAAAAATGTTAGTCACTAAGTTATGGTGAAATTAATTGTTTTATTAGAGTTTAAAAATTAGTAGAAACATATTAAAAATAGCCTTCTGTCTGGCCAGTAATATGTGGACCATGCAAAAGAAAGTTCGGTGCGTGTCAGTTCTCTGACGAATAAGAGACTAGGACGACAATATTGAGTTCATACGTTTGTCTTATTTTATGACTCACAAAATATCGATTGCGCATCATAGTTTTTATTTTCAAATAAATAAAACTGATATCAAACTTTTTTGCATAAATTATAAAAAAAAAACGATTACATAAAACGGATTCATATGGACATTTCTGTCAGAGGTAATTAAAAATCGTAAGGAATTCTTAAGTCAGGTTATCTTTACAGATGAAGAGACTGTGTATAACAACCAAATGATGTTCACTATGCTTACAGCTGGGTACTGTGCGAAAATGTTATTGTTAACATTTATTAGATGCATTAGAAAATACATTTATACTGAATACCCAGATTCTACAAAGTTGGATTTGTTGAGTGTACCATGTTTCCTGGCCACAAAGAAAACAGGTATCCTCAAACGAAACATCAATATAATTTTGTACGGTGAAAAAATCTTAGTGGAAAGATAATTTTCTGGAATCTGATCAGTAACTCTCGACACTCGACATATATTTTCGGATGAAGGAGGAATCAACTATAAATTTCATATCTACATGGACTACTACAGAGCACATAGAAAAATATATTAAATGTATGTACAATTTCTTCATTTTGTGTAATATTTTTAGTTTTATTTTTGTTTGGAGAACCCATTTCGGTCGATTCAATAATATTAAACGGTACGAAATTAACAGCAAACACATAAAAAGTATCAACAAATTGTAAATACATAGAAGCCACGATCATAAAATAGCAATCAAATACAAATTAATGCTTTCTACTGAAAGTCTCTTCAGATTTATCAACAATAGTGACGAAAGGTAATTGACAGAATTGGTAGATCTATTGACAATAATCACGATAGCTGACAGTTTTGCCAGATTTACTACAAAAGTGACGAATGCTAGTTGACAGTTTATTATTTATCAAAATTAATTAATTGCAAAAGATAATTGACTATATTGCCAGAGATACTCCACAATTATTACATAGCTTCATCTCATATCCAAATTTAATTTTATGGATCATAATAAATTATAAAATATATTTAATAATCCATGTTATTATAATCTATATTAAAATAATCTAATTTTACTATTTTACATAAAGTTTTTAGTTTTACATTCATATTATGTAATGTTGTCGAACGTCTGTTTTAAGAGCGTTAATTACGGATTATTATATAACTAATTATAAGGAATGCAATCTACAATAAACTTAAGAAATAACAACAAATTACATAGAATCGGCATTTAGTGTCTATATAAATATAAAGGCCTGTATTCATTTTAGTAATTAGTAATATGCATGACTTCGGACCACTCTGGACTTTAAACCCATCTTAATAGTTGACATTAGTCTTCAATCGGCGAGTAGGGTATCTGTTATCGTTTAGGATTACTGTACAAAATGTTAGAAAAGTAAATTTTTTATAACAAATTTAATTATAGCACCTAAAGTATATATACCGGGTGTCCCTAAGGCCCCCCTTATCTTTGGAATAAGTAGAAATAAATAAATGAGCTTTGGGGTGTCTTTATATGACAAAGAGACATGAATTTTGTTGGAACCGACAATTTCTCCCCTTACCCCAAACTGGGGGGGGGGGAGGTTTGAGAGGGTAATTAAAAAATCTTAAATACAAACCCCCAACAAGTACACAGATTTGTAACTAGGGGATGGGGAACTTTATGGACACCTGTATGTACTTTAGGTGTTATAGGATTGTTTACCTTAAAAGATGGTATTACTTGTGTTTGAATAAAAGTAGATTACTTTGTATGTCTACATTCACGGAGACCAAAACAGTTGTTTGCACGATTTAAAAAAATAATTAGTACATATTTATTACATTTAAATTTATAAACCTTAATCTGTTTATAGAAACTAAAGGATTATTTGAAAATAATAGTTGGTAACATTCAACTCCTTCTTTAATAGCGATATTTTGTTTATGGAATTAATATTTGATCCAAAAGTTAATTCTCTCAATTAATGTCTGAGGTGAAAACTGTTTTTATAACATTTAGCTTTGCTAATAGGATTAAACGTTAGTAAGAAAGTTTTAAAGTAGTCAGAAATATGTATAATACTGTGATGCAACGCAATGCTTTTTTCTAACCACTATAAACTTTCAGTATATAAAAAATCAGTAACGTAGACATAAAAATACTAATTACTACAATTGGTGTAAATTTAAACAAATTTAAAGCTTTCAATAATTTAGTCTCCTAATAAATGCACTAACATTAAAAAAAAGAAGCTTCGAAAAATCTAAAAAATTCACACAAGGTAAAAAAATTCACTAAGACACATGTTTATGTCCAAGACAACCACAATATTGTCACCAATCCAATGTTTAGATTTTCTACAACATTATCTAAACTTCAAAAACTGGAAACAAAAGCGATACACTCCTTACAAAAAATTCCTTTAGTGTCAATTATTGTAATGGGACCTTTTGTAGTACCTTTAAAACATAAATTAATGATGGCCTTATAGATTTATTCATATTACGAAGTAGGCAAACTGCTTAGTAGTTATACGTTGACATTTATGTAAATTAATCTTTAGTACAACAAATGTGTCGAAGAAACATTACATGATCTGAATTGATGCTTAATGTTGTCCAAGTTAAAAAATGAGCTCCATTTCGGAAAATTTCATTTCTAAATACACGGTAGAATGGTAATGTGTATGCCAAACATTCCAATATTTACGTAAACCATTTATAACAAAAACAATGACAGTGTCCATCTAGATCTTAAACAAAACTGCACAAGAGAAAACAAGATTTTCCGAGGTTAATTTGTCCAGACCTTTTCTGCTTACAAATTCTGAAATGAATAATTTGTTTAAAAATGTGGATGGGTTCCCTTGCATTTTTATTACTAGACTTAAGAGATAAAAATAGGAAAACTATAAGTAAAACAATAAATATTAATTCTTATACTTGTTTTAATACTTGAAAATTAAAATTTAGACATTTATTTTTTGATTGATTTATAGAAAAATCCTCACATTTTTGTAACTTGCAATTAATTTGTAAAAATAATAAGGTAACAGTCACATTAAAATACAAAATAATTTTATTAACTTCACATAAAGGTAGAGAAGCGCTTGCTGTGGTGTGATTCGTCATTTAGAAATTGAACCAATCACAATTTTGTATATAACCTGAGCAGTTTTATAAGAATTAATGAACGCATTTGTATAGTCCTTTCTGAAGCACTCTAAATTTAATCACAAACTCTTAGGAACTGCAATGTGTACAGATTTACAGAAAACTTACATAGAAGATTGATCTACAGTTTATTTTCTGAAATACTGTAAAGCTACTGTATTCATCAAGTTAAATGCATTGCAGGTTAAAGCGTATTTTATTGAAAATGAGTTGCTTAATACAATTTACTATTTTAAACCTTATACAACCTTATCATCAAACGATAGTATTTACTCTTGAATTAAATCCTAATGAAATTGACAAAGTTAAAGTTTAATAAAGAACTTACTTGTTAATAATTATAAATTGCTTTTATTTTTAGTTCAAAGCTTGTTATTTTAATTTGTATAAGTTAGTCTTTTCAAATAATGAAGTTAAAACATTAGTATATAATACCTTTTAATTCACAAACACACAAAATGCAAGCTGAAGTAGGAGCTTAGAAACTGAAACATTTTTCAATAGTAAGCATATCTAGTTTAATTAGATAAGTTAATTCATTTTAAAAACCAAGTACATTTAACCCTAATGCATTTTTTTTTGTAAGCGATTAGAATAGTTAAAATTCACCCTTTCTGTGGCATATTATGATTTTCTAGTCAGACAATTATAAAATTTGGTATTTTGACTAAATTATTTTTGTACTATTTTTTCATATTAAAATTAGATAATAATAAACTTTCTTAATACCATAGATTGTTTATGGTTTAAAACTAAAAACAATTAAAACATTGTTATAAAATAGATTTCCATAAAGGGTGGAAATTACTATATTGGTACAGCCAATGCTTTATACAAATTAAATTAATTAAAGTTAGCTAGATTCTATTTTTATGCTCAGGATATAATGTTTTCAGCCGAGTAAGATAATAATAATTGTGAGTTTGTAAATTTACCTCAGCAACAGTAATCATAACAAATATACATTAGATTTTCTGTTCTCAATTTATTCCTTAACGTCTCCAAGTGTAATATTGAAATGAATAGGAAAGCATCCTTAGCACTTATTGAATACAATTTCAAACATATCCGCATTAAAACCGTATATAGGTTAATCGTATAAAGTGATGTTCAAGACTGTGTTTCTAGTTGTAAAACGACATTTATAAACTAGACAAAGTAAGATCATTTTTTGAAGCAATTGTTTATTTAGTTTCTAAAACTTTTGAGATTCACAAAAAATAATAACGTTAAAGTCTTTGAGAACTGTGGTGCATCGCCTTAGTAGTTAACCAAGACGATATGAAAACTATCAAAACACAGTTGCAGTAAAGTTGTTCATTGCGAGTGCAGAATCAGTAGTATGGAACTAGAAGGAATCGTAGGAAAGCGTGGTTGAGGAAAACGGAACTGCAAGCGACAACCAATTGTATGTAAGCAATAGTAAATGCAGTTTTGACCAGTCCAATGCCCATCCAGTATTTCTTTTGGGGTTTAAATTAGTTAACACACCTACAACTACATTATTGTCATGTCACCATAAAAACATATCTATAAGGTTCAGTCTTAATACCTAGAACATATATCCCACACTAACGTTATTTAAAAAATAATGTATGTACATTCTTATAGTTTAGACATGTTTAATTTGTATTACATTTTAAGGGTTGCATCACAACCTATTTCTATGGTATTTCCAAATAATCTGCCAAGAAAAATGCTTAAATTTTTACACAGAATACAATTATTTAAGTTTATTTAAAAGCACGATTGTTTTTTTACTATGCAACAAGTTTCAATACAAGTTCAATATAAGTTCAATACAACTATAATTTAATTCAGATCACTCATTTGAACATTGTTAAAGCCACTTGTATCTATTAAAACGTAAACTGTATCTCCAGTGAAATCAAATTTATATATTAAGATATAACCTGTTTCTTTTTAAATGAGTAAAGTACAAAAGTAAGTAAATGAGTAACAGTACAATACTTCAAAATGTGGGACAAGAGAAATCACTTAATTAAAAAAAGGAACTGTAGTTAACAGTACTGAACTAAAGTTTGGTACTTAATCAGTTCAATGAGCTAAACGATGAGCTTTATAACATATATATTTAATGGTTTTGTTCCCATAATGTGTGCCCAACCGAGATAAACAATTGTAAAATTAATTGTCTACCTTGGTGTTCATTCACATTGCATATAGTCAAGGTAACAAAACTGCAAAGTAATAGAAACGTTAATTTAATAACTAGATATAGAATAAATATTCAATCATACATTTTACTAACGTATATATGGTTTTAATAATTTAAACTATAATCATAATTACTAATATATTTACTATATGAATTACTAATATTACAATTTATTTTAAACTAGCTCTTTAAAAATGTCTGCTTCTAAAAACCTTTCATGACCTTCAAAGGCAATTTCATAATGTTTCTTAGATTTCAGATTTTAGAACATTATTTTCAGTAGCAATTGAAAAATGGAAATTTATAAGAACAAAATTGAACTTGTTAAATAACTACTGTAGTGGTTTAATTTTCGCTACAAATATATACGGATGTAAAACAATAAATAATAACATAATTTGAACGAAAGGGTTTTAGTAAATATTATATTATGATTTAATATATCTCATTTTGTTTTGTAGAAAGTACTTAAACAGTTTAACATAACATATTTGCTGAAAGCATTCGTTTCAATATATTTTGTATATTCTGCATTATAGCTGAGTTGTTATCATACCTAACTCCAAAGCTTGGGTCTCACTAATATTTATTTTGGAGTTATAAAATGTAAATATTTAGTTGGCGATTTTTACCCTCAAATTTATTTTGTATGCTGTTTTGCTTTTTGGTTTAACTAATTACCTTCTTTCTATTCACCTATTCAGATCATTCCTGTAATACATAAATCTGAAAAAAGTATATAATAACATTGCAGACACTTACTGTATATTAAAACGTACCTTACGTGACACACATATCATTAAATCATATTATTAAACTGCATTATTTTGAAGGTAACTACGTATATTACGTTGTTTTCTTTGGTGTTTGTATTATGTCTGTTAGTTTTATGAAATAATAACGGTGGCGATTGTGTTTAAAAAGTTAATTACGAGTTTGTAGACATAAAACTATTAAAAGTCCTCTGGCGGAAGCTAATCCCGTTTCATTACTGATATTGCTTTTAAACTTTCTTCGTCATTCATGGAATTCGGAGCACTGTATGTCTGAAGTAAATATAAACATATAAATTTAATATAATGATATA
>JAGFPH010003859.1:94806-107119 GCA_018207615.1 Philaenus spumarius | reverse complement strand
CAATTATTACACATTACTTAAATATTATCCTTCATTCGATTGTTTTGACAAGTACACCATCCGATAAAAAATCAAAAGCACTACAAAAAAGGTGTCTTGAAATTTTGTGTTAACATGTTCAGTTTTTGAGTAATTTAGGTTTGAAATTTTCAAACAGCCGCCATTTTGAGAAGCATGATTAAATTTAATCACTTATTTTTCTTAAGATACATCATTGTTAGATTAAACTTCATGCAAAGTTTTAACTCAGTCACTTAAACAAAACATGGCGGATATCTAGAAAACGAAGCGTTTTCGGGCCTATGTTTATATCAACTTTTTCTTCCTTTTTGTATGAGGAATCATATCCCAAAGTCCTGAAAGTTGTTTTTTCACCCTGTATATACGCGAATGTTTCAACTTTATCTTTTTTATTATATAAGTTGCGTGAGAACATTATCTGTTATATGGTTACATTTGTTTGTTCTTAAGAGTTAAACTAAAATCATAAATAAAAAAGAAACGAAGTATTCAATCAGCAGATAATGAGAGCAAATTAACTTTGTTGTTATTTTTCTTAATGTTTCCTAATTATCTTGTTTTCCGACATAGAATCCGCGGCTCATCAATATACTTTAAGAGACAGCACAAAATAAAAACATTCGCAGTGTTTTACAAGCAAATAATCAACTCTTTTAATTGGGAATATAACTTTATATTATATTAGACTCTTAAAATTTGTATTTATATGCTTAATTGCAGGAAAATTCATGTTTACACCATGAAATATATTTTAAATGTGTTTAAATATTAAGTTTGCATGGATTTTTTGCTAACATGCAGGAGTATAGGTCAAACGCAATGGAAATACAAAATATCAATAACGTATAGGCATACTGATAGATATTGTTACTAAAAAAAATTGGTATGTTAAAATGTTAATCAATGTTCTAAACAAATATATTTCTCTAACAAAAACATTGTGCAAAATGTTATTATAATGTTACAATATATATAAAATATAAAATTGTATAACATTAAATTTTATTTTGCACATACAGATCACACAGTGTGTTCCATGAAATGGGCATATACACAAATAAATAACAATAGTCATTTAAAAAACAAATAAGCACAATGCAGAAATTTATAAAATGTATATTATAAATATATACATACAAAATTACAGGTTTTACACCAAGAGGTACACCAATCATTAAACATCATTATCAATCACAACAATTCACTATTCTTTCTCACCTGTCCGACATCCGTGACCCATATTCAATACAAGAAAACAGTCTGTTCTTATTTTTTCATTTTGAAGTTTCGACGCATCAACGACAAACAAAACTCTCAGGTGTCAAGTGGAATCAACCTTCATATACGCGTCATGTAACACTTAACATACACAACGAATACCTTGTCCTGCGTTTTGTGTTTACTATCAAATAGGCTACGTAGGCTACACCATAAACCATAATAAAAGCTGCACCCTTAACTGCTGGGAAAGAGTTGTTAAATTATGTTACTGAATAAACTAAAAACTAAATTTTTTTACTGAAACACTTTTTGTAAAAGAAATGGTGATGCTGATATACAAACTGAAGATTTTAAAATATTTGTAAAACTAATAGGAAATATTATTTAAGAAAATAAGCTTCTTTTTGTTGGCATGCATTATATAATAATAACAAGATATTTATAAAAATAATGTATGTTATATTAATATGTGTGTATTAATACACTTCAAATTATTTCAAATTTTTTGTTAAATTAAAAACAAAACTTTATCACCTATTTTTACGAACCTTAATAAATGCACATTCAGCATCTGCTTGAAATTAAAACTCAGATTATAAAATAAACAAACAAAATAAGAAAACGTTTAGACCATTAAAACTAAGTAATTGTAGAGAATTAACAAGTCATGATCAAATACATGTAATCAATTTAACCTTTATTATTACTTTTTTTATATTATACTCACAACATTTTTCCTAAAAAATTCATCATCTGAAAGTAACTTATCTGACGTCGACATTTAATTCCACGAAGCACCAGACTCGCATGTTATAAGCAATATCTTCATACACCACATTTAAAATGTTATTTATTTTTAAATCTATTCATCAAACATTAAAAGCATTGGAGTTTTTGAAGTGTATACTTCTTTCAGTGCACCACCGGTTTCATGAGATTTTTGGAAACATTTTAATCAATAATAATTTGCACTTTTAACTTCAGTTCTCATAAACCAATTGTTTATTGTATGGAGTTCAATTATGTTATGGTTAATTTTCACTAGTCTTGGTGAATAGTTAAAATTCATTAATCATGTCAAATAAAGTAAATAATTTATAGCATGTAAAATGTAATTTAAAAAAA
Source organism: Philaenus spumarius (assembly GCA_018207615.1). NCBI lineage: Eukaryota > Metazoa > Arthropoda > Insecta > Hemiptera > Aphrophoridae > Philaenus > Philaenus spumarius. Next base: position 104,752 of record JAGFPH010003859.1, on the reverse strand, counting down.
AATAGGACATGTTTTACTAATAATAATTTTTTAATTTGATAAGTTGATATTATGTTTAATTTCATACCAAATTGCTATTTATATAATAATAATATCACATTTTTGTATTATCACCAAAGAAACTTGCACTTCTGTCGTGTGATCTTAAGCACATTCACATTTTAGTTGTTAACTGACATATCTAATTAAAGTAACATTTTAAAATTTGTTCATACTTTGAATCAGGGGTTTGTTCTCTTTATACATCATTCCACGTATCGCCATTGATCAATGGACCAGACATCTTTCAACTTTCCCGATTATTTTCCCTAGAACTTACAAATTTCTGTAAGTTCTGTATTTTCATTTCTGTGTACATTGTTTGATTTTACTTACATTAAACAAAACTTACATTTTTGGTTTATTTGATGTCCTAATCAATCGAACAATGATTATACTGGAATTGTAATTCAAAGTACATTTACTAATTATATTATTGCCTAGTAGGGCACTAGAATGTTGAATATTACTATAGTAACTGATTTGATTGTAATTTTCATGTTTTATAATTACAAAATATGTAAAAATACTTTACTAGTGTTACTTATTGAAGTAAATCAATAGGGAAATTTCCACATATCAAAACGTATAAATCAAAATAAGAAAAAGTAATTCTAAATGATTAGTTAGGTATAAGATGTTTTGGTGAACATTGGAGATATTATGCTTAAATTACCGTACCTATCTATATATCTTATTGTCTTGTTATCTTATTTTTATTTAGATCTAAAAGATCATAACTTTCTTACTGGTTTCCAACTATTAAAACAATTTATTGTACAAATAACAACATCACCTTGCTCACAGCAAATTTACAATTACGGTTCATGTGGAGTCTATGAGATTAAATTTAAGCGGTGCCCATGACTATACTTAGATGCACTGAAGTTTTTGATTGTGCTACTAGATATCGCCATTTAAACTGGATTTATAAAATGTATATGGAACAGTTGATAATAAAACATTAATGTTATAATCACCTTTTAAAATGGCCTCCGTTGCACATCTCAATATCTCCTCGAACGTATCATCATCTATAGAATAGTAATTTAAATCTTCAAAAAATACGTTATTCTCCTTGTAAATAAAAATGCACTATTTTTCACATCTTTAATTACATTTTAAATGTTTGCATTGTGCATAAAATATTGGTTAATTTGTAATTATTATCACAAAGTTTTTTTAAAGTTTGCAGTGTCCTCTAATATGACTGCAAATAAGAATAGGAATTGGTTTACTTTTCATTTTTTCGAATTTGTTTTATGTTAGGTTGTATATTAATTAATTGTTGAGCAGTTAATGGTCCTACTTGGTTCATGTTTATTGATAGTAAAATAATTTGACATTTGAACACAATTAAGGTTAGATAATACTTAAAATTTAAGTGTTTACAATACTCGTTCTGTTATGCAATAACCGTCATAAGAATATTTAATTTGTTGGAGTTTATTATAGCTTTGTATTCAGGGGTGATAGTCTGTGATTATGAAACCCGTTTTTCTTCAGTCCATTTGTCCGTTTATTTCTCCCCCACAAAGTTATTTGCATTAATATTAATAATTTCATTATTTTTTCTAAGTCAGAATAATAAGAAATTCTTTAAACTTTATTTTCACCACTAAGTTGCTCTGCATAACAATAGCGTCATTAATTTCCACACAATGCCTCTATTTTATACCCTGCAAATATTTCCCCACTTAATTCTTCTAGAAAAAGCATCCTGTATATGATATTGTAAGTCATTCTGTTTTTTACATTTGTTATTACTAAAGGTTACCACATCAAACTACACATTTCTACAGATATGACCTCATTATTAATGTTAACACATATGTTAATACTTCTATAATTTCTTCTTATTTGGATATTTTGTTCTGTGTATAGAATGATCGTAAATATCTAAAGAAATTAAATGATTTACATCATAAATAATAGGCTCTAAAACTGTGAGTAATTTAAAATTAGTATATTAAATATATAGCAATAGAAAGAAACTAGGCTAACTTTCAAATTTAACCAAGGATATTTTATGATTACAAAATATTTACACATAAAACTCTTACACACACAATTTGTTATACGCTCAAAACAGTAATAGTTATGCCATTGTGTCAGAATATCTTAATGCAAAAATGTTAACTAAACAATATGAACATTTATTTTGTCTGAGAAAATATTTACTCAAGTTATTTAAGAGAAAACATTATACGATTTGAAAATTTAAATGATTCTACGAATTCACAAAAGAGTTTCCCTTTCTTATAGTCTAAAGTCCCTCTGCCAGTCTTTCCTCTCAAAGCCTGCACTTAACCCATAGTATTTATCTTAACTAATTCACAAACCGAAAGAAATATTTTAAAAGTGCAATTCAGCAAGTTATGCACCGAAACAAACTGCACACCGAATTTGATGGGATATTATCTTGAAGACCCAAGTAATATCACGATATATGCAATATATCTTATTTTTAGTATCACGTTTAGAATGTGTTTTTACTAATTTAACTTTTCGAATAATTTTCTCTAGATACATAACAGTGACAAATAATAGTTTCATAACTATAAGTATGTCAGAAATGCTCGTCTTCAAGTACGAGTCTCCTAGTCACAGTAATTTATTTTGTCACGATCTCCGCAAGGAGTGGTCATTTTGTTTTGTGCTGAAAGTGTTTTGTGAAGTTTCTATTACCATACGGATGTTCGAACGATTAAAATCAATATAGGCATACCTATAAATAATAGGATTAGTTGACGTAACTTACTATTATATATTATATAAATATACAAGTATAGAGTGAAGTACTTAGTGTTCACATGTTGTGGGAAGGTGGTTTATATACGTAATGGAAGGTGGGGCAAAGTGAACCGAGGGGCAAAGTGAAATTGGTACTGTACAGGGCTTCAATTTTTTTTTTTTGAAATTAATATACGTTGTCCTTTGTCATCAGTTTAGAGAGCACGACTAGTATAGATGCTATCCAGTGAAGATTGACGAAGCTATATCGTTTTGCTTTGTGATCGACTATTCTTGGTAAGTTGAACTAGTTACTCTATTTGTAATGTAGGCATATTTATTTGAGTATCGGAATTGTATTCTCTGTAAATAATATCTATATATAATTTATTAAACAGTGTGTGAAGTGAAATTGTGTATAAAAAACACCATGTGCTTAGAAGTGTCATTTTATTTTAAGTTGCGTTGTGGGGCAAAGTGAAATGACTCATTTCACTTTGCCCCACAGTGTAATAAATATGTTTCTTATACTTTTTTTTATCTCTAATGATTTTTGGTAAACACCAATGATTAGCTATGCTTATTTAGGCAGGCTTAGCCATTTCACTTAATAGGCCTACTTTCGGTTTAAACTTGTTCTAAATCTCTTTTTTACTTACATCTTATTACACAACTATATAGTGATATGATGAGTTGAAATATCAATGGGAAAAATAAATTTTATTGGTTAATTATTTATCGCTGTACTATTTTAAATTAATTATTTAATAAAATTTAACGTTGTAGTAAAATATTTTCAAAAATAGTGACCTACCTCCGTAAGCACAAGACCCTAGCCCTAGCTTATTTTCACGTAGGCCTAACTTATCTTATAGTCTCTATTTCATAAGCTAATGTGATTATTAATGAGCCAACATTCTTTAATTTTATTTGCAGATTGGTGCAATGGTGAAAGACGAAGTTCTCAGCATAAGTGGTCTGAAGACGTCTACCGTAAACTTATGTCAAATGTTTAGAATAGTTATAGGCTAGTTATTTAGAATATGTTTCGAATGTTTTTTAGATCCTCTCGTGGGTATGTTATTAGATAGTATTAATTTGATATAAGTATTGTATACTTATATTATATATATATTTAAATATAATACACAGACTGAATATTGTATAAGTAGTATAAATAAACCTTTTTTCGGGCATCTATACAGGCCTAATTGACATGTTTGGTGCAAATTTGTTCGAAATCGATCTTATAGTTTTCTCTCTTGCTTTGTACACATACAGACATACAGACAGACATTTTGTAAAAACCACTTTTTGGACTTAGATGGCCAAAGAATCTTAATTTCGGATTATTCCACAAAAATCTCAACATCGATTTTTTTAGCGATCACTATATATTCTCCATACTGTAGTATACTGAGAAAATAAAAAGGAACATAATATGAAGCTACTGAAATACATATTAATTGTTTTAACAAATGATAAACTTATAAGGTATAGAATGAATACTAAACAAAAACAAATTTATAACTCGTAGAAGAGGTAAGCTAATACTGATGCCTCAATATTAAGTAGCTGCTCACTATAAACAATTTTGAAGATGCCACTTTCAAGTTTTCACAACATTCCACTTAACCGTAAAGTAACTTTTGTTCTAGAAATCTTCAAAGAAAGAAACTTTAATTAAGAAACTAAAAAGATCACCAAAAACAAGACAGACTTAAACTGCAAAATTAAAAACATAATTTAATAATACATTATAGATATTTCTAAACATAAAACGATTTGAAATTGCTAATTTATACTACTAAGTGGTTAGGTATGTGTATATTTATATAGGTATTGGTACTTAATGAGCAGTAAAACTGGTGTAGATGCACAAAAGTGCGTGAAAAATTACTTTTAAATTCACTGTTAAGAAAACGTGTTTGTAAACCTTTCACGATAAGAAAACAATAAAAGAAAATTACTGTGTTATACAACAACCGCAGACAGTTCGTAAGTTAAAATTACCTTTTCCAATATTTATCTTTATTAGAAATATTGTTTATAGCCATCAGTTGATTCAATTTAATACAAAATATTACAAGAAGGTAAAATTGTTTTATTGCGAGTGGCATAGTATTCCTATTTTAAAACCTTGTTTTTTGCTTTATCACCTGTTTTTATTTAACTGAATTTAAGATAAATATAAAACAAAATTTACTATTCAAAATTTTGTTAAAGGGAGATTTTTTTATGTGATTTTGGCATTCACTGTATTAAAAGATTAGCTAACTATAACGTTTTACAAAAATGTAAAGATTTTTGTAATATAACGTCATATAAAAACATTTAAATATGAACTTAATTTAGTGGAAATTTTAAACACCTCAGTAAAAAATCATAAATCAAAAATTCAATTTAAAGAGGTACAAGATGAGAAAATTTAAAGTTTTGTAGTAAAAACCTGAATTTGTATAAATAAATAAATGTGTTTGACTTAAAATATAAGTACATTGATACTTTTGCCTCACAAAATGTTAACATTTATGACCAATAACCATGCATAAGTATATATAGACTAAAATGGAAACATAGTTAAGAATCTTTTGGTATAGATTAGTGCTTTAATGTTTTTAATGTTCTGACGTTTTTAATAAAAATGCTTTTAATTGTGGCAGTTGTAGATTTGTTTTGGCAGATCGTAAACTTCAAAGTTTCTAAATTAACTTCCTGTTAAAGTTTTTCTCTAAGACGACTTTGAGTTACATACAAAACAGATGTTACTTCACGGTTATGCAGAGTGTTGTGAAAACTTGAATGTGGCAGTTTATCTCCAAAGTTATTTATAGTCAGTAACTACTTAATACGGAGACATCTTCTCGTATTAGTTTACCTCTTTCAAGATTTATAAGTTAGTCCTTGTTGAATATTCCTTTTCTTATAATCTCCATCAGGACGATATAGGTTTACCATATGCTTTAAACAATTACTATTGTTATTATTGTGTATTTATTGTGTATTTTGTAGTTTCATATTTTCCTTTTTTCTCTTGAAACTATAATCCATAATTTATTGTCTAACATATTTTAAGTTCGTGACTTCATGTTGGTTGTGATTAGTAATTATTTTCTAGGTAAATTTAATACTGATATAGTTTTTCTAGCAAACAGTTTGTTAAAAGTGATAAATTATAGCTTAACTGTTGCTGAATATAATGCATAATTGACATTTATTTAAGATATATACACAATTTCATTCAACAACTAGAACCACTATTCAATTTGTAATTGCTTTTATTTATTAGTTGTGTCTTATATGTGTTGTTTGCAAATATACTTTATTTTAATTTGTTCGATCATTTTGTCAATCTCAATAACGTCGAATCAAATTCAGAATATTGTTTCTTTTAAGACTTTTTTACTTTCTTAATACACTATAGTATAGAGAAAGTATAGTGATTGCAAAAAAATCGATCTTGGGATTTTTGTGAAAATATCCGTTTTGGGACCCTTTGACTCCAAAAAAAGTGTTTTTTACAAAATATATGTCTATATGTCTGTGTGTATACAAAGCTAGAGCAAAAATATTCAATCGATTTCGAACAAATTTGCACCAAACATGTCAATTAGTCCTGTATAGATGCACGAAAAAAGGTTTTGAACATTTAAAAAAAAAAACGCTTTTTTTGGCAAAAAAACCCCCAAAAATCAATTAAATTTTTTTAATAAAAAAACGTCTCTAACGATTTTGACAAAATTATATTTTATTTTTAGTTCTTAATGTACCCAACCAAATGCAAAAACCGCATCTTTCTAAAAATTCTCGTTTAGATAATAATAATAACTGATTTTTGGAGTTTTTTGTCAAAAATGTGGTTGTTTTTCAAAAAATTTCTAAACCTTTTTTCGTGCGTCTATACAGGTCTAATTGACATGTTTGGTACAAATTTGTTCGAAATCGATTAAATAGTTTTATAGTTATAGGAAATAATAATATTTATTAGTTACTACCCTACGTTAATGTATCCCCTCTCCTATTTAATACAATTATGAAGTCACAGTGAATCTGTTTAGTAATTTTAATATGTTTGTGACAAAGTATGTGCCAGTTTCTAGTACCGTTTATTTCAGGGTATAATTATGTATAGTTTAGAGTACTCAATATTAAATGAAATCCAGTGCTGTATATATTTAAAATAAATAGTATATTATAATTTTACAAACGGCTGTTCCCGACGCCACACTCCAATTTTAAGAGTGAAACACACAATTATAAGTCAATTCAGAACTAGTTACTCAGGCATAATTGAAACATTTTAGTTAACAATTTAGAAATTTACTTTGTGAATCTTATTTCTGTAGTATGGACAGGTGCACACTTTTCTGAAAAAAAAAAGAATAAGACCGTTCCATAATAAATATATTGAATAAACTTTAACTCTTTTATTGGAAAATAAGGAACCAACAAGCTGTGATTTATTTGTTGGACAGTAAGTAAAAAAAAAAAAAAGAACGATAGTAGTCGTAGTAAAGAAACAGGAATAGTATAGTAAACTTAAACACAGAATCTAGCAACTACAGTATTATGTTTCAACGACATAGTCCTCATATTCAATGATGATTGAGATACAATAATCAATATTTTTTTATAGTATTGGGTTATGTTGTAAAGATGGCGAGTTTGTCGTTGAACCAGAGTAAATAGACGAGTAAGTTGTACATTTTTGAGTTTAAGTTTTATTCTATAGGTATATTTTCTCACAAATCTAACTATATATTTATTTAGTATATATAATAAAGTTTGATTACATTGTATTTTTTGTCTAAAGAGAATCCCAAACAAAGCTCTAAGTTTTAACTTAAAATTTTCAAGATATTTTCAAGATTACCCAAATTTAATTGAATTTAATTCTAAAAAAATAACTTTGGTAAAAACATTCTCTTGTTTACAACTATTAATTACTTGGTTAAAAATTAACTGCAGTAGAAAATATAGTTCCAGGGGACTTTACAATTAAATTGTATGTTGCTTACATTTCCCATGTCGTTAAAAAATCTTTAATATCAATAGATTAAAACTTAAGATAACTTGTATCTAAAAACTTTATTATTTATATTTAATTTTATTTTAAATTTTAATTTCTGGATAAGGTCATATTATTACATGGAATAAATGTCAAAACGTACGATTTGAGTTATTTTAACATTAAATATTTCAGAGCTAGCTGGTACCTAATGAAAACATGGTTCATCAGACTTAGTTACACATGCTGTATATAATATTTAATTTGATATGATTGTTATGTTTAACATTCAATCCCCCCCCCCTGCGGAACCCTTATGATAACTTTAAAAACTGCAGTATCAGATTGAAATTCATTTTGATATAATTTTTAAGAAAGGTATTGTTACGAAGTGAGATGAGGGAGATTATTAATTTATATTTTAATTATAATTAGAAGTAGAATTTTATTGCTAGCCCAGCAACACGCGATGAAGTCAAATCGCATAATTGCATTTTGTAACATGCCAACGTCGGAGCTAGACGAGTAAAACTGAGTGGGGACAGAGATGTTAAATAGAGGGGAATAAAAAATTCGAGAAAGGGCTTTTTGGGTGGAACCAGTGTACGTCGGGTCGAGATGAGCTGATCGTTAAGAGCCTTGAGGACAAAATAAGGTGAGGGAACATTTATTGTGAATATTTGGGGAAATTGTTTTGATTGATTCAAGAACATCGTGGTCCGGAATTCTTGGTAACTGTGTTCTCACCAAGGACATATAAATATATTTTTATTTACTTTCCGTACATAAACCTAAACACAGAGATATTAATTTATCCTACAACAATCAATCTAAATCTACATAAAACTTATGCCTAACTCTACTGTCAAAACTGAGTTCAAATAATATATCTACTTCCCAAAGTTCTCAAATATGGATATCAATAAAATAAATAATTATCAAAATGATATAACAAACAAAACTGGTTCTACTTAGCTTGATGCTAAAACATTTTTACCAAATATTTACAATAAATGTTCCCTCACCTAAACATTTCAGCGGTTACCTAAACATATTGTATCAAAGTATTATTCTTAAATATTTATAATTACTATAAACAAACTGTAAACATTTCAAATATGTAATTTACGTCTAGATTATTTAACTGCAGATTTAAGGAAGCAACAAATTTACTTTTCTTGTCACATTTATTATGATATTTAATGTAGCCACAGATGTGGTTTACTGTTATACTTTGTAAGATTTAGAATTTGAATAATGCAATAGTAATACACTCATTAACAACTACAATTACTTGTTGCTGCATACATTAAACTTACAGTTAATTCCAGAGAGCCAATTATTTACTTTCAAGTCCCAAATTAAAAAAAAAAAACATGTTGGTTTATGTCACAATATACTGTAATATTGTTTTCAGTATCAATGATAGACAAACGTTTATTTAATTTATGTTTATTTGTGTAGTAAGATTTTCCGCCGATTCTTATTTAGAGCTTAAAATGTCATTTATTCTCTAAGAATGAGGTTATTACATAATTATTATAAATCTTTAAAATACGCTCAAATAAGATGAATATTATCTATTCAGAGAACTTTGGTGGAACTAGCCTCTCGGGCACGCAATAAATATCTCTGGCGAGAAACGAGAAACGTGCACAGAAACTCTAATTTTATTCACAATTTCAAACTACGTTTAACTCAAAACTTTCTTTCCAGCCCAGATTACGAAATCCTATTAGAAATAAGGATTTAGTTTATTTCTCAAATTAATTAAAATAATGTTTAATTTTGTATTGCAAAATACAATTTGACTAGACACAAATATTTCTGTATAACGAAAAGAATGTATTTATAATCCATTATTTCTCAGTATTACAAGGGAAAGATTATAATATTTAATTTACTAGAAATGCTATAAGTGTTTACCTTATAATTTACCTTATATATTAACCCTAAAGATCTACCTTACAATGTTGTAGTTTGTACCTCAAAATTATAGATAAATGGTATTGTAAAAAGAATTAATTTTGTGACAAATGTGTATATCATTTTATAAAATTTTATTTGGTAATATTTAGTAGGTTATTACAGCAAAATAGAATAACGAATTCACAATTGAGTACATATTAATATATATATAATTTTATTCAGTAATAAACAATACTA
>JAGFPH010003859.1:64524-84806 GCA_018207615.1 Philaenus spumarius | reverse complement strand
TGCCTTTTTGGTACTAAACAAACAAAAAACGTTCGAGGTACTAAATGGTGGTATTTAAAAAACGTTTTTGTAAACTATTCGTACAACACTCAATACAAACACACAAAATTTCAGTAAGATATCTTTTGTGCTTCCTGAGAAAAGGTACATTGAAAACTGTTAAGTACCGAACACCTTTATAAAATGTACGGTTTTATGTTTTCTGAAATTTATTTAGGTCTTTGCATAAAATGTTTAATTTAAAGCTATGTACATTCTTAACATCATTTACATAGTTAGATATAGTTTGTTGTTTGTAGGCCTAAGTGGTTTGTTTTAAAGAGAGAAGTAAACAAAACAAGTTGTAGAAAATATAAATATTAAAAGACTTATAACCTTAAAATAAGTCATATAGCCTTCATTTGTTCTGCAACACATTCAACTTTAATATTTTGAAGTAATATGTTTTGTCATGTTTATAAAATTTTGTGTAATTTTTCATGGAATCTAACTAGTATATAAAATGTTCTTAGAAAAACATATTTTACATTGGTATGTGTAATGAGATGAGAGTAAATATGCGAACAGGAAGAAGAAGATAGAGTCATATCTAGAGTGTAAGAAAAACCGTAATTTAAAAAAATAAAAACATCAAAAAGACAAGCAGACATAGTTACAACTGTGAAAGATGATTCCGTTTTTTAAAGGTGTACAACACAGGAGCAAATAAAAGCTAAACCATCTAAGTTGTCATTAGAATCATGCAGCATTCTAGCTTTAACAAAGAACTCTATAAAGAGTAGGCAAGAAAGTACAAAGGAAATAATATAAAATGATTGTTTTTTAATAACTTTTAAATGCCAGTTTTCACTTGTATTTAATATTTTAGTAAATCAAACATTGCAATCGCCATTAAAATTAACTAGATTGATATAGACAATAAATAATTTTTATTTATACATGATAATTTATATTGCCATATTTTATTGATATGCAAGGAAATTAAGAAAGGAAAATAGTTAAATATTAGATATTAATGAAACACTTACTCTATTCGTTTAGAGATAAAGTTTAAACAAAAACGAACGTGATAGATGTTTAGGCCACGATGTTGAACAATTCAAATTGATGATAATTTATTTCGTCTAAAAGGTGAAGAATATTATTTACGAAAACGTGAACATGAGGTACAGATTTGAATAGCATGCATATGGTTATAAAACAGTTTCCTAGAGGTATTAAAGTGTATTGAAATAATTCTTTTGTTTCAATCCAATAATCAATAATGTTGTTATAAAAAAAACGCCAAACAAATAAAACTGTATACACACAACAGATAACGTCCTTGAAAAAAGCACAATTATGTGTGAGGAATGTCAAACAATATAGATAATCCTTTAAATAAATAAAAAACTATAAACTTTGACTACGTGGAAGAAATAGGATATGGATATAAAGATACGAAGAATTTTACTTCGTTAAATGTCTTATATACATTTATATTTAATTTAAAATAGTACTTCGTTTACACAAATAGGCCTATATCTCTTGTTAATTCTTTCAGATTTGTTAACATTACAATAAAGTAATGTTATGTAGGCCTATATCATTTACTATAACCTATTCAGAGTAATTTATGGCGGATTAATTCAACACTCCAAAATGCCAGTGAATTATTCATGTGAGCAGCGTTGAAGCCTATTCACATCTAGATTCAACATTATTTATTTAACCTCGTTTGCATTTTTTTTTACACATAAGGAAGCACTTAATTATTTATCCAAGCTAATATAATATAATTTAAACAATGCGCTTAGGTTAAGTATTAATTATTTAGATTTTTGTCAGTATCAAAGACATAATTTATGGGTCCAGTCTTGACGTTCCTAGTTTTAAGTTTTATATATTTTTTCTTCGCTAAAAATATAGTTTTTTTATTATAATTTCCATTATTTTGGTTGTTTTAATTTTCCAAAACACATGTTTCCAAGTTCCATCTAATGTGTCACCGTAATTGCAGAATAAGCATACCATACTATTTCTATGACAACATATAATTATAGCCACTGATTAAACGAAGCTGAAAACTGCTGAAAATATGAGGATTATACATTGCTAAGCTTTGCAGACAACAGACATAAAGGTAACAATGAAAGCCTGTGGATTGTAAAGGCAGGATTAAGTGAAAGGATTATTTAGCTTCCAGGTGTGACTTAATCACGACAATAATGCCAACCGCCGCCAGGCCTTATATTGTAGTAAGGAAAATCCCTCAAATCTATCGCAATCTTATTATACAGTCGGAAGATGAAATCTCATAATAAAATGTTTTTACAAGTTTAATGTTTCTCTTAGGTAAAATATTATTAAAAATATGTTATAGTTTACTTTACTGGACTGGAATATTATAAAATACCTAACCACGAGTTATAGTGACGCTAAGTTCGACCGTTGTGCACGTGTGCGGCTATCGTAGTTAAATGTAGACCAGACCTTTTGTGTTGAGTGTACATATGATTTTAAATGTGTTAGTGTTTTTTTAGTTTTTGCCGAGCATTGTATATATGGCATAAATTTGTGAATATCTTGATTCGATAATGCCTGAAAAATAGGCGAAACGCGTCATCAGATTAACCGTGACCAAAAAGGACTGCGAGCAGAAACGCAAAAAAAGGTATTTATAAAACATTATTGTTTGTTTTTACTTTGCCTTATTACTCTAGTCTTTTTCTTACATATCAGGATATTAAAAGACACTATAATAATATAAATACATGCTATAACATACACTTTTATATGCCTGTAGTAATTTTAATTATTGTTCAGTCGAAAATTTAGAGATGCAAAAAATCCTGTAGAACGTAAAGGAATATATACAAATGTTACGAAGAAGTGAATAAATCTTTCACAAAAGATTCTAAAAACTAATATTTTTTAAATTATTTGTATAAACTCTACTTGTTTCATAACGGAATAAAGTATTCTAGGTATATTGTGGCTGATCATTTTTAAACTACAATTTTAAGTTGTAACAACTATATGTTGTTGCAACTGAATTAAAATTTAGTACGTACCATTTTTCATAGGCTTAATTTTTTTTTTTAATACTTGAAACACAACGATTAGGGATATTTATTCCTTGGACATGTCGTAGATTTAGATGTTTTAGATAAAATGGGATTTGTCGCAATCCTCTTTCTGGAGCCATTAAATGTAATGGACCAGAAAAGGTTTTTAGTCGATGCTACTGCAACATTTCGAAGAAATGTTTTTAAAACAAAAACGAAAAACGTACTATTATAAGTTAGAAGCTCAAACATAATGTAATATATAAATTATGAAGATTACTAGTTCATAAAAGATGTATGGGAGTACACGATTTTGTAGAATAATCCAATTATAATACACTAACAATAGTTTTCTAGATAAACATGTTTGTATACATGATTTCTGTAATGAATTGCAATTTGTTTTTACCCACGATACAAATCTAAGCAACAATTAAAAGTAAAAATTTGTAGATTTAAAATTGTAGTTAATGAATCATTACTTTTATTAATAGGAGGAGTTTTAGGTTAAAATTTAGGTTTGTTCTTAAGATAATGCCGGAATTCGAGTTTTAAGGCAACATTATTCAATTTACGATACATGGACCTATAATTGGATTTTTAGTTAAAATCTTTTTTTATTCTGTTGAACATGTTAAGAAATGTGTCTTGTAATTTCCATTCCAAAGGAACTTTTTTCAATCACCTGTTCATTTTAAGCAACTAATCAAACATTTAAATGTCATTTTCGTTCAAATACCAGAAATAGATTTTTACTAACCATATTTTACAAGTATTTAAGGTTCCTATGTTCTATTTCTTGCTCGAATTTAGTATCTTCAACTGTCATCAAACTCTTAAATCAAGTATTTTCTTTGTTTGACATGTTCTTCAACATACAAACATATCGAGTCTCTACTTTTATGTTTTCTGAACTACAATACTTTTTAACTTCACATGGAGTAGGAAAGAGTCGTGCAAAAACCTATAATCCTAGAGTTGTAATGTGTAAGTTAAGAAGTACAGTGATGTTATATGGACAATAATTGATTTGGATTCCAGCTCTAGAAATCTTAGAACTTCACAAAGGGAATCGAGCTTGCATGATGCCATCATTCTGTACCATCTTTACTGTGTAGATCTATCATACAAAATACACCCTGTTTAACATATAGACAATCTATTTAGGTTTGGTACTATTACCCTTGTCAGGTCATGTTAAACCGACATGTGATGGAGAAAAAGTATGACTTAATGAAGAAAACTTTTTGAATACAACACAGACTAGGCTCTCGTTCGCTTACCTTATGCACGAGAAACAACGGTATCTACACTACATCTGGCACTTTAAACTTGAACTGGTCAAGACAAACTTGAAGAAAATAATGAATAATCTCAAAAATAGTATAACGAAGAAAACGTAACTGAGGAGCAAGAGTTTAATAATGTCCAGAAATCCCAGGTCACAATTAGTGAGAATTTTGAATTAGCGAAAGGCAAGATAATACTCATAAAAGTGTATGTTATCATATAATGTCCCCACGACTCCATTATTACATTTTAAATTAATCGGAGAATGCCCTCACGACTTCAAGCTCACATTTTATAATAATTGGGGAAGAATGTGGAGAAAAATCTTATTTTTTTGTAATTTAACATCTGTTATAAAAATAATTTGACAGCTTTCCTCAATTGGTAATTAATTTACTGTCTCTACTTTGTGCTTTCGTTAAAGTTTAATAATTAAACCTTTAGGTGTACACTTAGTACCAATACACACTTAATACTTTGGTACACTAAGTATTAAATAATACTCAGTGAATTCTTTAAATCAGTTAGTAATTAGTTTTATAATTAAACATTTGTATGTTAATCATTAAATATGTTGTTAAAATACAAACTTAAATTATATTCACGGAACATATATACACAATGTTTATAAATTAAACATTTCAATATTACAACAATTTATTAGTTTCTTTCTAAAAGTTACAATTTGGCAAAGTGAGTTCTTGCTTAGCAAAATAAAATAAATCATTGCAAAAGCATAATCAACTAGTTTTAAGCATCTTATATAATTTAGTATTATAGTTTATTTATCATAACTTGAAAAAGTTATATTTAAATTACAAGACATCAGACTGGTATTCATACTTTACTTTATCTAAAACAGTATCTATATTTATTAATTCAATAATAACTTTTATATAATGTTATTTATATAATTTACAATGTTTTTCTTTTTTACATGTAAACAATAAAATAATGTGCACAGTAAACCAACAGAATTTCAACCAAAACAATTTATTTATATTGTTAACAACCAGAGAAAGTTTACATTCCATAATTAACTTTTAATGTGGTAAAATAAAGTAAATTATATTGTTTATAGAATTTATCCATAAAAACACAGATTACTTTGAAGGGTGTTTATAATGTCGCAAATATAACTTGAAAATACATTTTTTTTTTGAAATTTAAAATTATCAGTTCTAATTAGGCAATGAAGGAAATAATAAATTAAATATACTTGGAATACTTTTGGAACTATTAATTTCTTAAATAATACTCACACCACCGTCCTACGATGACATTGGTTTTTAGTCTATTGGAATTCAACCACCACACCGATTGAGTTATCATCAATTCTAAATATTTGTAATGCATATATGTAAAAGATGAGTAAGATCTTTTCTGTAGGACGAAAACTGTGACCATTTTCTTGGCATTAAAAATTCTGTTCTTTTTTCTAAGACAACACTGTACACTACAGGTCGTTGTTGCTTTATAAGGGAAGGTGGTTACGGTCCTTCTCTTTAAGATTCCGAGATATAATAATTTTAAAAAAATCCATCTTCAATTAAATTTAAATAATTCCAAGTTTGCTAACAAACACAATTTAAAGATTTTGCATTAGCTGCTTGAGTTGGAAAGCTGACTATAAGTCTCTGAATGTTTAAGTATTTAAATGCGTGCAGTCAGAATATTTTAACATTTATATCTTAAAAAAGATATATTTTGACAGGTAGTTTAAAAAGTAATTAATCATCTTTATAGTACCTTAATTATCTTATTTTGCCTCTGCAATTTCTTACTTAATAAATTAACATACATGTAAACGATAATACACTTTTCTCCCCCTGAATTAAACTTTCATGTAGCCACTTTATTAGAGGGAAATTAATTTGCGACATAAATACTAAAAAAGATATTTTTTTTATTTAAAGTGTTGCATGTGATACATTTAGTCCACTTTTAATAAAAGACTCATTTTTATATATACATATACACGAAACATGTACATATATAATTGTTATATTATGTAATATTATATTAGAAGGCAATATGAATGCCATATTATTAAATTTTATGTAATATATTTACTATATTATATACATTATATGTAAACCGTAGAAACGTAGATGATTAAGGAAACTATTATGTGTAAATATACATTTGTCATTTTTTAGTTTACTGTACTCTATCTAATGCACTACATCTTTCTGCAGAACTGTGACGAGTTTAAATTCTGAGTCTAGATCTTGATCTGGGTCACAGTTGATTGAACATAATCTGTGAGCGATAATACAGCATCAATTCGTGTGTACCGATAACTCTTTACTTTGGAATTAAACAGGTTGTTTTATTAAATACTGTATAATTTAATATTCAAGTTATTTAATATTATTAATATTTATATTATTTAAACTGATCGAGTACAGTAATTACGACCAGGAATGTTATCTGTAACTCGAAGGCCGTAGTTAATATTTATGGCTAACTAGGCCAGTTGCGTCTTGTTTGTTCCCAAGCCTATTTGGCCACGTGTTTAGTTTATTATATCTTTCAAAATGGGGAATCGGTTTAGTTAATTTTTCTTGATCAGTTTGAGTACAATTTTCCGCCAATCCTAGCTTAACCCTTTTATTTGAGTTCGTCGACGCGTTTCGGAGTTCCTCCATTCTCGGAGGCAGTACCGGTTGGAGGAGGGGCGTGGCCTAACTGAGGAGGGACGGGGCTAAACTGTAGGCCTATATATAGACGAATCCCAAACGGTCAAAACACAAATATACACCCAACTGACAATGAAGAGCACTCTACACACACACCCATACTTAAACAGTGAAGAACACTATATAATCATGTATATGTATCACACTAACCGCCAAAGGGCTTGCCCTGAGGCGGAATTCTTATATGTTACAGATAACAGCCATTCAATGCAATGCAATGGATGAATCCAGTACTGTAGTAGATCTCGAGAATGGAGGAACTCTGAAACTGAAAATTGTACTCAAACTGATCGTATTTATCCTAGCAGATATAATTTATATAATAATTTTGACTTGGTTTATTGAAAAATAATAGGACTTTGTGGATGTCTGGTATGATAAAATATAAGCGCTAATATGTTTTAAAGATCCGCGTCTTAATTGAATCAATTATGGACAAACCATAATTACATAATTATGATGTATAATTATAATAAATAATGGACCTTACATCTGATTAAATATAATGTGCTTCGTTGCGTGTTCGAAGGAATAATATAATATTTGTTTTTTTTATAGGCGAAAAACCTATATATAATATAGTATAATAATATAATATAATATAACAGCGTGCGTTCGTTGCAGAAAGTAGCCATTTTTTCATAGCTATCCGTAATCTTTTTAACTACCAGAATCTCATTATTTTTCATGACATTATACAACAATTTCGTCCTTAGTCGTCTTCTTATTTCTTTGCTTAAAGACAACTTATCAAATTTATTTTAATTTTTGAACGTCTGTTTCCAGGTCTTGTGTCCTTAAATGGTGTTACAATATTATAGTTACTTAAGTGCCAGACTACTTTATCTACTGCTCAACACATCTATTTATGTAGCCTAGATTATTTAGTAAATTATTCATAACCTCCTGTAAATTGAATGTTTGCAATATAATTCAGATATGTTCAATAATTATTATTTAGAATTAACTAATCAACAACGTAGTAGAAAAATATATAAATACGTTTTTTGTATGACCTAAACTTAGATTAATTTTACAATAAGTGAATATTAGTAGTGCCTAATTATTACTGTACTGAAATTTAAAAATGAATATGTGATTTTTGTGCTTAGTTATGTGAGGGATATTATTATATAATATTAGCATTATTTGTGTACAAACTCATATAGTTAATTGTCACTTAAAGCAAAGTACGTTATTAAAACTAAATTTCGTATACCATTAAGTTAAAAATTAAATTGTATCTGCATTAGTAAATATTAGTTTGTAGTTGCAATACTGTAGGTCGTTTGCAACAGCAATATTGTTTTGAATAATGTTTACTGTAAACTATATTTATAATCAAACTATAACGTACGGAAGTGAAGTGTAGTCACGGACAAGAAACAAAACTAGAACAACTTGAAATATGCTAAAACAGTGATTTAAGAATTATCAGTGGCAGTATCAGCTATGGAACTGTATCCACATAATCTTCCCTTGGAAGAGAAATGAATCTAAAAGCTGGAAACACATACTTGGAAATGTAGGGAATAACCAAAATATAGTAGGCAAAAAGTTCAGTTAAAATTAAAATCCCAAAGAGACCTTCTATCAACAATATCAAAATTTTTTCCAGAAAACCAAAAACCATGTTTCAGTCAAATCAGACACCATGGCTGTCAGTGTAATATACTTTTTACACATCACAACAATTGACATAGTGCTAGAAGTAAATAACAAACCTCTTAAATAAATCTCTTAAACATTTAGTAATTACGAAAGTAAATGAACATTATCATTTAGACAAGTGGATAAGGATATACACAGATGGATCACAGGATAAAAATATGATCAATTCTCTTTGCTCACACTGCGTCCCTGATGGCCGAAGCAAAACAAGTGTTGACTCTAAAATTAAAACTATCTAATCTGAGAGAAAACTATTAAAGGCATTCATTGTTCAATACATATTGTACAGGAAAAAAAGAAGAGACATTACACTATAATCGATCCTTTGACATGCGGAAGTGTATGAAATGAGACAGCAGATGAATTAGCAAAAGAAGGTACTTAACTTTAGCTAGTTAAAAATACGCCTAATTTATAAAAGTTAAAACTATACTCAAGAAAAAATAAAGAAGTGGCGAAGGCAACTTTTATAATGAATTCGATGGAAATACATTTTTTTAAACAAGAAACTTGCAGTTGATAATTTTCTCCTCAATATGGCCTTTATGCTCGCTCAAGATAATTAAATTCATAAATACTAAGAACGTGCCGTTTGCCTCAAGCTAAACTCCATAGTGAATATAGTGCAACTAGAGTAGCCTATTGGAAAGTCATAAGCAGCTACTCATTTACGGAAAGTCATTCTGTAAATATTTTTGTAATAAATCAAATGCATTATACGAATTTAAAAAATGAGTTAAATAGTATACAAATCTAAAAAATAGACGTGTTCAGTATTAAGCTGCATTGTTTAATTATTTGATATATTCTCTGCAGTAGGATTATTTGAGATACAAAACCACAAGCACTAGCTCACAAGATGTATTACATGCAAATTATAAATTTCCGTAAAATATACCACATACATATGTTATAAAGTGATTTGTATGAAAGGTCAACTATAGTCAGTATGTAATAAATTCGAGCAGAGTACGTTCTTAAATATATTCGGTACAATTGCAAGTATTTGAATTTATGATTATTCATTTATTAAAAATCAACCTCTCTATTATATAATATATAATAATTAATTTCGACTCAGCAAAAAGTTGCAAGTGTTTGTTGAAGATCATCCTGTTTATCCCAATATGCTAAACATTTAACACATTTATTTTCCCCTTTCACTAATATAAAAGTTAGAGAAAAAAGATTTGAGTAATATTTAGAAGATTCGAAACAATTTTGAAAAGACTGGATATAGTGTCTAGGAAGGGACTCATGGATTTTTTGATCCATAACTTCATATTCATCACTACTTTCAGGAAGGGTTGATAGTTTCAAAAATTGTTTCTTACAAAAGTTTTAGATAACATTTAGAAGGTGTGTAACAATTTTGAATCGATTTGTTACTGTCTCAAATAAAGGAGCATTTCTTTGGACTTTCAACACCTATTTGCCACAATTTACGCTCATAATTGCTGTTATACAATTCAATTGGGAGATTTATACATATTTTGAAAGTGCTTGGAATAGTGTGTACTAAGGCAGCAACGAGTGGTTTGTTTTAAGACCTCTTTTTGGAAGCCCCTTTCTGTAAGAGTTGGTCGTATTACAATTTCTAACGAATGAGATTCTGTGTCTACGAAAGAAGTTTTGTTTATTTTAATCTTCAACCTTTATTTTCCCACTATTTATGCTAATTGAAGTTTAAACAGTATTTACGCTATTGTTCTGTTAGTTTTTTTGTATGAGGTATATTAACGACAAAAATATTTTTAATACAGAGCCATTTTAGTTATAAGGATTTTTATTAAAAAACCTTCCACATTTCTACCATCTTGTTGCAATTTTGCACATTAAGGATATCAACAGCGATTTTCGATCTATTTATTGTATGTAACAGTTGGGAAGTAGTTTTTGAAAATATTAAGGAAGTCATTGTGTCCATAAAAATGTGATAATAAGTACTGAAGTATTGAAGTAAAAGCCACGTTTAAATACCTTATATTTCTGTAGTTCTCCTATAACAACTTTCCTTGCAATTTAAAATTATTTTCATCCCATATTTTCCATAAATCATTAAGTCTAATAAAGCATTAGCTTAGTTGAATTTTAAAAAGTAGAGTTTTTTATTAGTTTTTTTAATGCACATTTAGATACAGTAGGAACTATAAAACAATATAAGATTACATCTCCTTATATCGACAATTGAAGATAGTAACAACTTTTACAATTGATACAGTAAATTTTTACATAAAAAATAACATAAAATGTTTTACTAGTTTGATCACCCATTGTTTGATAATAAGAGAATAAATTTATACTTATTCCCTTTGTCGAGGGACCAATTAGTTTTGAAATATAAAACTAATAAAATATTTATACAAAATTGTGTACATATAATTAAACCAATCTATAGTAAGTGATCCATATTATAATGCTGTTACAATACCTTGAAACACGTTCGTCCTGTGACCACTAAAAATGGCGTCTCTTTCGGTTGTCAACGCAAAATGAATCCACTAGGAAACGTGGTGGAGTCTATGCATTTTCGGCGAGCTAGCTAGCTTATACAACACAGTTCACTTATATATAAATCACTATTTATTGGTTCATATGTACACAAGAAAAGGGCTAACATAAAATAATAACTTAAAGAAAATAAAATCACTTCTTTGTGATAGACACAACGCGCACTTCGCGAAACAATAGAGTTTATGAATTATCAGTTTGTGAGCTATACACAAATTAATTATTGAGAGGTTTGTTTTAGTTAAATTGAGCGAGAGCGAGAGACAGAGAGAGAGAGAGAGATCTTAGTTTCGCGCACTGGTATCCGATTTTAACATATCCTTTCCGTTGAACTTGGATCGGCAAAACAGCACCGCGTGGCTTCTTATCATTTCCGCACAAGAGTAGCTAATTATAATTGTGACCAATCAAATAGTAAAATCATAGGTCACGTGGCTGGCAGGTCAAGATAAGCGAAATTCCATTTTGACGGTTGACTGAATCTCTAGGATTCTATGTATTGACTTCACAAGCATGGTAAGAGCATTTGTGTGGTGGGGAGCGCGGTAGTTTGCATAGGCGTTTTCTGTACTTAACACCCATGAAGAAGTAAATCCTGAAATACACGTCTTCGAATTGAAAAACATATAAATGTAAATTTTAAACGAAATATACAAAATAAGTAACGTTGAAGTAGTGCATAAGTTATTAAAGTAGTAAATGGCAAATAGTTTTCTTCTAAATTGTCTAGAAGTTTACGACAAATTACTTATTTTAGTAAACTGTACATATCTGTTGTTGAACAATTATTGCTACATTATTTTTTAGTTGTCATTTCTTTAGATTAAAAGAAAAATTGTGTTTAAAAATTTTGAGCATTTAACTTTATATAGTTGTTGAAGATTTGTTTTCAGAACTCATTATTTAGCTATTTAGATATACACCTTTTTCTCACTCTGGAGTAGTATTACATACTAAATATTGTTTTATATTGGCTTACTTAATATGAACTAGATTAAGGTAGTTACTATACAATCTATTAGTGTTACTTAAAGCAACAATCAAATATACATTTAAGTATTTAACAGTATTATTGACACCCATCATCAAGAAGTAAAATGTATAATTAGAAAATACTTAACAAAAACATAATATAAAATACATAAAAAGTCAAATATTAAAAACTTACATAATGTCTAAGATATATCTTAGACATTATATTTGTTGTAAGAAATTCTTTCTAAATCGACTGAGAAGTTAGTAAAACATACACAGACCAGTAATAATACACGTTCTAATTTTCCTAAACAATTATATACTGTATACGTTAGTTGTCGTGACTTTACAAATACATGAATCAACAGTGGACGCAATTGTATTTTAGAAAATATTTGTTTCTTCCTTTAATGTTTTCATAATAAACTAAAGTAAATAAAGTTTATCATGATTTACCAAATACATTTATAATACAGTAAACATCAATATTACTATATATTTTTTTTAATTTGTTGATTTTAAGTTTTAGTGTTTATTATAATTAATTATATGTTGTTTTACATATATATAGATTAACTTTTTGATGTGCTACAATTAACTTCTTTATGCAATAATTGCTAAATGAATTTAATTACTCAAAGTACTAGTAATAATAAGTTGAATTATTAAACATAACTTAATGATATATACATTGTTTTAAATGTATGTATCTTAATTCTTTAAATTTGGTTTTTGTTAGTTCAACAATGTTGCAATACGGTAATTCATTCCGTCAATTTAGTTCTGGTAAAATTATTTCTGTGGCATTAACTAAAACTTTACTTAACTGATATGCCTCAAAATTTCATTTAACCCAATTACAATATTCCTGAGTGTAAATTTAAAGTCATTTTCAGTTCAGGACAAGGGCTCAGAGGAAATGTACATATTAGGTAATTAATTGCGCACATATCTTTTCAACTGTTATAAAATAGTGTGTTCCAATCGTGCTCTAACATAGTATCTAATGCAAATAACAAAGTAATTCTATATTAAAAATCACTATTAAATTGCATTAGTCTTCTAGTACAAGTACATTAAATCGTTTAAAATATTTGACTATGACATGAAACAGAATCCTAAAACGTGACTTTCATTTTATATATAATATTCTTATTTTTCAAAATAACTTTGAATAAAAGTTAAATCTCAATAAAAGCGAAGCGCATATCATATAGTTCAAGTTCATATTTAATATGGACTGTTACGTATAATCCAATATATATAACTGTTGCACAATTATATTAATATGTGTTAACTTTCTTATAACTAAACATCTAAATAAAAGGATTTTATTATCACTGTAAATAAAACCAAAGGATAATGATGATGAAATTTTACAAATTCAGTTAAATAAACTTATTATTTATTATTATTCGTAGATCCATTTATTTATTATTATAACTCCACTACACAAAAACACTAAAACCAGTGCATACAAAAATAGTTAGCCAACCTTATATTGTGTTTCACAAAATAAGTATTTTAAAATTAATTTAAAGTCCTTTGTCAAGTAAATAAATAAATGAAAACTTTTTGTATTGTTTCACAAATCTTTATTGGGCCGTGCCTTTGTCAAGCCTTTTCAAACAAGTACCTTGCATTCGTTAATGCGCCTAGTTTTATTACGATACTAACTTAAGAAAATAACCGTTAAAGTAGGGCGATCAGTAATCACAATTGTTCATATTTTATAAATTTTGCTTAGCCAACTGTTTAAAATTATCTAGTAATAAGAGGTAACAATAGTTAAAAGAGGTCATATGTTTAACTAAGATCTACTGAAGTTATATCTAATTTATGACAAATGCAATAAATAAATAGTAAATTTTTTCACTATGTTCATAACTTGGTTCAATATGTATTCAACACTTGATTTCCTTCAGTGATATGATCGAAGGCATGTGTATCAATAGAGTTGTGTAAAGTGCCTATTGATTGCCAATTTAAAGGATAATACCTAATAATAATTATACTCTGCTTAAACTAGAATTATTTAACAATAAATAAAACATTCTTACTATAATTTTTCACTTTTATAATTTAATTTGTATAAAATATAATTCATCTAATTAAGTTCTTGCAAATCAACAGAAAACATATGCCATTAAATGTATATAGGTTGTTTTTATGTTTAACAATATTTTTATACGGAACAAAAGTTAAAGATCTATCAGTTTGTTCTATCGTACAAAATTATCTAATCGTCTTCAAACAAACACGTCAAAAAAGATTTCATCAAATTACTATTTCACAACTTTTCCAACAATTAAATCAAAGGTATGAACTACAAAACTAATATATGATTTATGCATCTTTCTTTGGTGTAAGGCATTATGATTTGATTTTAAATGTTGTAATATTTAAGTGTTCTAAAGTATAAATAAACCAAAACTTGTAGTTTATTTTCTGATTTTATTTAAGTACTGTATTATGTCTATAGACAAATTAATGTCATCGAATAGTTTCATTATTTTCGTCTAGAAAAGGAAATATAAAACAACACAAATTGTATTACCCTTAAACTAATTTTATAATTGTTCTTTTAGAAGTACTTGGGGCAGTCTCAGAAATTTCTAAATTTACCTGAACTAATCGTTTACAGTTTGAAAATGTAGACTTTAATGAGTAACAAGTTTTAATATTTTGAAAGAAAAAATACTTTTAATTACGTGTAAAAATAATAAAAATGAATAAATTTAATAAATATTCCTATGCATTTATGAACTCATTTAGTAGAAATTGCTATGACAATACATAAATATAACTACTGATTTTAAAAATCACTCCCACTAAACAATAAGAACTATCTATTGTTGAATTTTACATAATAGGTTTTACAGTATATATGAGAGGTTTAACAATTCCAAGGATAAATATAAACAAATATTTAAGCAATTTGTAACTGTTAAATATAATTGGAATATATTAAACCATTTGAATATAATTTAATTCTATTAGAATCAATGTTATTAATAATATTTAGCGTAGTTAATACCATTTAGTTAATATAGTAAATTTAGTGGTTTTATTTATTACCAGTTAATTTTAATCTGGTTTTAATGAGACGATTTTATTTATTTTTTTAAATAGGAATTATTTATGATTCGGCACTAATAAATATGACACCAATATTAACTTTTTATGTAACTATGGATGTAACATAAAACTGTTTCATAATTTATACTCGATCTTAATTTAATCTTAACATGCTTCACGTTTGTAGTTTTGTAGTAAATGTACTGCTAAAGACTACTTTCAAATCTTTGAATTAATGCATACTTATTTCTTAGAAATTCCGTGTTTTCTCAAAGAGTTTATACTCTCATTTTACTTAGTAAATAAGAGGTACTCCAAATTAAAGACAAAATATCAATGTATTTCACACGTAAGTAAAAACAATAAATAAGTTAGTTTTTGAAAATTGAATATTCACTCAATACTTTCCATAGCCGTCTTTGTTAGTGTTAAAATAAGCACCAATCTCTTAAAAATATCATACAAATTAAACTTATCATGATAAAATATTTAAAAAAACGTATTAATACTGTAAGTATTATATACCGACCGACATTTTTACAAAACAACTACAATAATAACATTACTTAAAATAGCTACCAAATAAACAAGTGTAGCAATGGCAACAAGAAATTATCTTGGAGTCAGTGAAAAATGGCAACTGTTCCAATAATACAAGGAAACAGCATATTCATAATTTTTGTTTTAAAACATTGTGGACCCAATATAGTTTCCTGAAAAAGTGATTTTTTTTTTCAAAACTTTGTCTTACTTATCTTTTAATATGGAGTTTTTACTAATATTTTCGGAAATAATTTAAATAATTTCGTATTGCCAAATTTTTCAAAAATCTGTTTTATATCAATAAACAAATAATATTGAACAATACCTTCAACTTAAAAGAATAAAAAGAGAATTATGTTTTGAGTTCTGTTTTTTAAGCGAAAAATTGGAGTGGTTGTCATAATTATTGTATCTGTTTATGAAATATTATACGGATTAAGGTCGGGACACACATGACCGTACCGTGCCCGCACCGCAACAAGGCCTAGTGTTGGCCAACACACGGCGGGGGAATAATCTTATGGAAATCTATGGAATAGTCCTAACATCACCGCACAGGGGGCGCGCCGTGTTTCCATTAGATTATTCCCCCGCCGTGTGTTGGCCAACACTAGGCCGTGGTGCGGTGCAGGCACGGTGCGATCATGTGTGTCTCGACCTTAAGAATAAATAACTATGGATCCTATTATATATATAAGTACCCGTTATTTAAAATTTTTCTATAATTCATCTTCTTTCATTTTTCTTAGTGAGTTGGTAAGTATTTAAACCACTTTTAATTTTGATCGATAGTAAAATGATCTTTAATAGATCCCTAAAACCATGCAACGTGCTAATACCATCGTATTGTTTTATTGTCCTTATCGTAAGGTGTACCAATTGTAAAAAACAAAATAAGAACATTATGTGCTGAGGAGAATGTTAGCTATTTACGTATCCGATATTCAGTTTTCTAATCAGAGCTCATAAAAACTTATGGTTATGATATTACTAGGCCTATTTTTAAATTCATCACCAGTTTGTTTATTATATTGCATTAAAATTTGACACTGTAAATACTCAGAAAACAAATACTATTATGTTGAAAATGAAAAAAAATATTCAAATCAGTCTGTTAAATTCCACCATTTTTTCATTAGATATCAGGGCCCATTGCTTGTAATTATAAAACAATACTTTTAGCCGAAAGTATTTTATAAAATCTTTTAGAATGGGACTTGGGTCAATCTTTTGGAGGATAAACTTTTCAGTTTATAATAACTCATTTAATACAATTAATTATAATATAAATCATTGATGGTGTTAATAGTTGATAAAACAATTATAATATTTAGTTTTAAATTATCAAGAATGTATTTCAAGAATAGTTCTAATTACCTTAACAAATAATTTAAAATTAAAGTACAAATAAATTACCAGGTTATTTTAATATATGTACGAAATAAATTTTACTTAACCCTAGAACCGGCAGACGGTACATAAAGTACCGTCACTCCAACACGAGTGTATTGTATTTGTAATGAGTGATTGTATTGAATATTTTACCGACTAAAAATCTTCCAATCTCAAAAAAACAAACAGCATTAGAAAGGTAATATTTCAAACTTTAATATTTGTTTTTAGAATTTCTTTCTATTTACATACGTAATCATCGTTGCAGTTTATTAGTTTTCTACAAATCAATCGGCGCCCGATTATTCTACAAAACATAAGGAAATAACTTAACTTTCGTCAATCTCTACAGCCCGCCCTGTAGGTTTTCTTAGTTAAACCTATATATTGATGCATTCATCTCAATTTCCCCTATCCAAAAATTCCATCCAATCAAAAATCGGACAAATAGGTGGGAAGTTATGGAGCGGTTTGTATACCCTTGTAATTGGGCGCCGCCAGCTTCACATAGCCTACTTATTACACGTCATATCTGTGGTCACCCACAATCTATTTTTAGAGACATTTTGGTATCTTTGTGAAGATAATGCATCAAGCTACTTCACCTGTAAACCAAACATGTTTTGTTTGAACAGTTTGTTGTGTAGGGCCGTGGAAAAGTGACTGTTATTACGTTCTCATTCTACGTTTGAATTTGAACCCTAAAGGACTTTTATAACATGGGTAGACATAGCAGTTTTCGCGGCCTTCTCGTATAGCTTGTATGGACGGGATGTTTCTATGTTTATTTGTTTTCACTTTTGTTAGTCAAATAATTCTAAGTCAAACACTTTTATGAAAAGATAATTTACATGTATACTGTTCAATTCCTTGATTTATTCTCTACATTTCGTTATAATAATATTTAATTTTTTGGAAAAGTATATATTAGTAAATTACGTTTCAAACTTGGCATACTTTTGATAGCAGTCTTATAGTAGAAACATAAAATCTCGTGTTTTCAAAATAAGAAATTTGAAAATGTTAAATGTTTTTATACAGTTCTATTTAAAACTAAATTACGAAACTTTTTTACATTTATGGAAAAAATTACAGAATATTTTTAATACTTTTTATGTAGACCTAAAGTTGAACTTTTATTTTTCGTAACTGAACATTTTTTCTTGAGCTAATAACTTTTTAAATTTTACATATTTCATTTTTTACTGACATATATACATTTTTGAACTTTTTTGGGATTGGCGTTCATTTACTAAACTTTTGGATTGGGGTTCATTTACTATTTTTGCTAAAACTTTGGCGAATTTTTGAATTAATGCTTGCTCACGCAAAAAATCCATTTTTGTTAAAGGTGCCGGTTCTAGGGTTAAACATTATACCAATTTCGTTAACTTTGAATTATTAATTTAAAAAAGTTCATAAAACACAGAACAAATGTACTTAATAATTTAGAAATTGGTGAATTTAGGCTTAATTAAATAATCTATCAAATTTTACTGTGCAATAAACGTAGCAATAGCTTCTTACGTTTTCAAGCAAGTTGATTATTTTGCTTATTTGGTATAAATAAACATTATGGAAATAAAGTAATAAATCAATTCGTTTCTACCAATCCATAATTAAATTTCTTGCTGACTGAGAACCTCCAATATTCAAACTTAATAATATTCGAAGCAAGAACTTTACAAACTTGTTAACTAAGTTGTATGTCATTGTCATCCATTGTGGCAATTAATTGGATTTGTTATGTCTCTCTGCCATTGCAATTGTTTATATAAACTGAATGGCAATTATATTATCCCGTGCAAATAATGAATCTTTAAAATTGTGTTAACTAAAAACCTTGTTAACTACGCCCATGCATTAGGAAGTTCTAATGTGTCATTCAAACACAAAATTATACTCAAGAAATCAATGTGTCTAAATGTATCAGTTTTACTTATTTTTGGTTTTACTTAATTGATTAGCTTGAAGAAAAACACATATAAGTTATGAGACTTATATTAAACTAAAATTACTCACTTATTTTGTGATACTTATATTAATTGTTTCATTTAACAACATTTAACATTTATAATGCAATTTGTTAATGGTGATTACTGTAATTACAGTATACGTACTTGTTTTTCCCTTGAGTTAATGATTTATGTACTAATTACACTAATACAAATTATTCATAGATAAATAGTTGGCGTACACTACACGTTTACAACATTACTTAGGCCTACTGTACATTTCTGATGTCATAAATAGTAATTTGTTTTGAAAGGAAAATCAACACATGATTTCTCCCTGGTGTATGTAACGCCCAACGCATAGTTATTTTTACAAGGCTCGTATTGTTCTCAAGGTTCTGACTGAAAAGACTATAAGACGTAATGTATTGTTAAAGTAATGTGTATTAAAATATAAATAATATAAGTAAATAAAGTAAGTTTTACTAATCACATTTGATTTATTTACTACAAGGTCCGAAAATCTCGAAATTTGTTGTTAGGTTTACGTATCAGAAAAAAGTATAAGTATTACAGAAGATAATAATATTGTACAACCCATAGTTTTGAATACAAAAGGTCTAAAAGTAAAGAATAATTATGTTTATAATGTATTTCAAAAGCCATTTAATTTTCACTTGAACTATATTGCATACTTACTAAGATAATATATTTACACTCATATATCTATGTACAACCTTTATCCACAAGGTCAGCCTGACATAAAACATTCGACCCTTTTACTTCTACGTAGTGACTTGTTTTCCAACTCTTTAGAATATTCTCAATGCTCATTGTTTTGTAAAAACAAGGAAATTACATACAAAATACATTATATATAAATTTTAATCATTATTTTATTGTATGAAATTACAAATTTGTTTAAAAAATGTGACTACAATGTGCTTACTGTAAAGTTTATTTTTGCAATATCTTCTTTCAACCAGTTGTGAAATACAATTTCACAGTTAATACATTGGAGCCTTTATAGGCCTAATATAATCTGGTTCGAACCTTATCGTTAAATTTGGGACAAAACTCAGATCACTTGTCCCTTTCATCTTGTTTTCAATATCAAA
>JAGFPH010003859.1:41244-64514 GCA_018207615.1 Philaenus spumarius | reverse complement strand
ATCGATATCAGGAGTTCCAGTTCATAACTTAAAAGGTCATATCAACTAAATAAATTGTAAAAAAAAAACATACTACTGAATCAAAGCTAAATACTCTAAATAGGCATACTATTTACAAAGTACTATTTACATTGGTCAGTTTTTCTTTTACTCAAGGTTGTAAGATGAGAAAGCGACTGAAATCATTTAGTTTCCTCAACTCCAAAGTAGGTTCTGGAAGTGACATCAATGGTAGTGACATCTCTATTTTCGGGCCAAGCAAAAACTAAACCTCTTCTGATAGAGTTTTGAAATCTTAAAACCTTAACCCCAGGAAAATGTATGCCATTTTCTACATTAGTAACCTGGCCAATATAATGCAATCTTCTTTTTGGTAGCAAACTTAACAAGAACAAAATTACCAACTTTCAATGACTTCTTTCTTTCATAATACGATTTGTCTAGTTCTTTCTCCTTTTCTGCATCTTTAATTTCCTCTAGAAAACTGCTCAACTCTGTCACATCTGATTGTTCACTAGTAATAGAAATGTTGTTAATTGAATCATCTCCAGAGGTACGTTCAAATTTGTTTTGTTTTACGTTTTGAGTGCACATTTTCCCCAAACAAAAAAGCATGTTTTTTAAGATAATTTTTACAACGGGGGCACTTGCCCCAACTGCTGTGGTTGCACTTGCCACCTGTGAAAAAATGACAGGGCAAGTGTAGCCACAGCTATAAATCCTGAAGCATTAGTTTTACAGTAAAATTTCCTCCATGTATAAAAACCAAACATTAAACTTATTAAAATACCAAAGTTTCAATCCCCTAGGAGTAATGAACAAATTTTTAAAAAATATTGAATTTAGATCATTTAACTTTCCATTGAGGCCCAAAATTTAAGCGTTATAAAAATGTCTTGACATTTTATAGGTTAAAAATGTTAGGTATATTGAAAAAGACCAGTAAAATGGGCTCAAAAATTTAATACCAAACGCGTTTTAAGTGCAAACAACCAATTTTAAACCAAATAATACACCCTGACCATCCTTACCTCATACCTACCCTACTCCACCCGAACTGATTAAACTTCATTCAAAATTATCAGTTCATTTTTTTATAATTCTAAATTTCATTTGCATTAATGTAACACAATTACTGGACATGCAAGCTCAAAGTAATAGATTAAAAATTCTTTTTACGATACTCAAACTATGACAGGATAAATCATATAATTTCACAGGTTTCACATTGTATTAATTTAACAAATAATTCGTATTCGTTGACGTTTACTACCTTTCACAGACCTAGTTCCATTAACATTAATCTGTCTAAATATTAGTTTTAAATCGCAATATGGTTAATACGCCAGCCACAACGTATATGTAAATTGCATGCGTTTTATTTATCTTCCTGCAGGTTATTTTTGTCTATGCTTAGATTCTCTATACAATTAAAAATTTCGTGTGTAATGTATTTTTTTACAAATTAATAGATAAACTCATCATCGATAAAGATTTAAAACTGAATTCTCCACAGATACAGAATGTGCTTGTGACAGATTAATATTTATAATACTCTTTAAATCATCAAAATGTTCTTAATACTTTACTTCGTTTGATAAAACTAAATGAATTAAACATAGAAAGATTCTGATTAAATATTCCTTTGACACAGTAATTAATTTTAAAAGATGTCAAACATTGTGTCTTTAATAGATAATGTTTGATCCTCAGTTACATTTTCAAACAAATAATTTAAAATACCGAGTGTAATTTACCTCTCTTGACTTGTAGGCAAAATATATTTATATATTATTATCTCCTTGCTACTTTCAAATGTTGAGCAAGCAATACATCGTCCTCTGAAATTACGTTCAAGGCGAGGATGATGGCTTACAATAACCGGAAACCGTAGCAGGAAGAATTAATAAATACAAATAACAATGGCGATAATATAATATTTTTTTTTTTTTGTAATATTTCGCAATACTATACTAGAAGTAATGTTTTCGTTAATTTAAAAACTCAGACATATCATATCGCATACGAAAGAAAAAACTGTATATTGTGAAACAAATATTTATTAGACATCTGCATACACTTGCTTTCAGTATTTTAAAATTATTATTTATTCTTCTTATATGCTTAGCGTCTATATTTTATTCATCAAAAGTACAATTAATTTAAAAACTGATCTAGGCCTGTTACACGAACTTGCAAATACAATATTATAATGAAGCTATTTTAAAATATAACACACAATATGCTTTAAGCAAAACTATGATAAAATTGTGAATAATTCAACGATATTTTATGGACTGTAAGTAATAATACTTAGATACAGTTATACAAATATTATGAGTTAGTATTAAAATGCCTTGTTTTATTTTAAGACGTACCATTGGTCTGTGTTTTACTTAGACAAAATAAAAGGATAATATGTCCGTCTATGTGACTTTTTTGTAATATAAGTATGTTCATTGTTGGTGACCAAGTCACAATTATATAATATATTGAGTAATAAATTGTATTACCTTTATGGTTCCGTCATGTGACTATGCGTTGTCTTGTTACAAAGACGCGTTTCGGAGCCGAAACTCCTTCATCAGTATATCACTCCGTAGAGGTCGTCAAAACATTAAACTTTAACAAAAAACATAAAACACTACACACAAAAATAAATATATACACATTAACTTTGATTTAACCAACTTTCATACGTGCACGCAGTTTCATGGTCCGCGAACTACTGGCATCACAGTAAGGCCCAGGTTATCAAGTTAATTGGGTTGGTCTTATCAGTTACTCAAATCTCATTGCCGTCTCGAATAACGAGTTTGATTGGAACGATAACTTGTCATTGAGAATGTCATTTGGCGATTGTTTAAATGCTTTGTATATTTCGTATTCTTCGATGACATTCATCATTGGTCTTTTTTTAATAATGTGAAGTGGTGTCAGGTTAGATTCAAAATTTGTATAAGAGTGTTTATTATCGATTATGTGTTGCGCGAAACTAGATCTATTAGCATACAGGCTATTTTTGGGCAAATGTTCTTTGTATCTCTTTATGAAAGGTCTGTCCGATGTAAAAACAATCGCAATCGTCACACGCTATTTTATAAATGCCTGACTTCTTCTCTGGTGGTATTTCCTGTTTTTTACGCAGTATTTTCTGTATGTTATTATTGGTTCGGTGTGTTATAATGATATTATGTTTTTGGAATGCATTTTTAAAAATGGAGGGCATAATTTCAGTGTAATCGGCAGCAACAAATTTCTTTTTATCCGCTCTAGTCTGTATAGTGTTACATTTTTTCGCTATTTTTTCCTTCCTATGTTTTTCCAATAATTTGTCGATAATTTGGCTTCTATAACCATTTGCCTGGGCGATATATTTAATGACATTTAACTCCTCCATGAAATCTGTTGCATCGAGTAGTATTGATACGAGACGGTGTACAAAACTGTTATAAGCCGCCATTTTTTGTGTAAATGGGTAAGACCGTGTATTGATAGTTAGATCTGATGTAGTTAATTTCCTGAATATTTTGCATTTACATTTATCGGTCATTTTTATTACGGTTACGTCAAGGAAGTTAATTTGATTATCTGTTTCTGTTTCCATTGTAAATTGTATCTTGTGGTTGATAGAGTTCAAATATTTCTGAGGTTTTCTGCCTGTCTTAAGGTGCAGCTAAACATAATGAATGTGTCATCAACGTATCTTGCATAATAAATTATTTCCTTATTATATTTATTAACTTTAGATAGTAAAAATAGATACAAAGACTCCGAAACGCGTCTTTGTAACAAGACAACGCATAGTCACATGACGGAACCATAAAGGTAATACAATTTATTACTCAATATATAATATAAGTAGTTTACTTACTTTACATATATTGTTGGCTGACGCTTTTCGGAACTAGTTCCATCTTCAGAGTTATACATCTATTGAGGTTAATACATTTAAATAAATAAATTAAAGTACAACACAACACATATACACGCGTACAATAACACAATATCACAAATAATACAACCGCGTGTGCACACCATCGAATAATTTTACTGAGATACGCGGGATCTCTGATTTGTAGCACCGCTTACTGTTTGCATTTCATATCAATATTTTTAGCAAAGTCATACAAGAGATTGAACTTAAAGTTCAATTGATCATTTAAAATATGTTCTGGACTTTTTAACTGCGCTTTATATATTTCGTACTCCTCAAGCGCGTCCATTTGTTTGCTCTTTTTGCATATATGTAATGAATGGAAATTCGTTTAAAAGTTAGAATATGAATGGTTTTCTTCCATAATGTGGCCTGCATAATTAGACTTGGCATAAATTGATCTGTTATTGGAAGATGTTCTTTATACCATTTTTTGAAATGCCTCCTATGTAAAAACACTCACATTCGTTACAATTGATCCTATAAATTCCTGACTTCTGTTCCAACGGTGTTGTTTTTTGGGTTTAGTAATGTTCTTAATGTTGTTGGAAGTGCGAAACGACATGGTTACATCTATCTTCCTCAGCGTGTTGGTTAGGATGTTAGGTAGGATAACCCCATATTCAGTGGATCTCAAGCTCTTTTTTCCAAGTTCTTTAAATGGTTTCTCCTTATCCCTTGTGTATTTCTTAAGTATGCCATCCACCATGGAACTCCTGTATCCGTTCTCCACGGCTATGTATTTTATCGTATTCAATTCGTTATGGAAATCTTCCTTACTGAGACGTATTGATATTAATCTGTGTATAAAACTATTGAAAGCAGCCATTTTTTGCGCAATTGGATGGTGAGATTCCGCATGAATCTTGGAATCAGTAATTGTGGGTTTTCTGAAAATCCTGTATTGGAGTACGTCTTTTCTGATCACCGTAAGACCTAGAAAAATGTGTTGTGTTGTACTTAAATTTATTTATTTAAATGTATTAACGACCTAAATAGAGCGATACTCTGAAGATGAAACTAGTTCCGAAACGCGTCAGCCAACAATATATGTAAATTGTAAAGTATGTAAACTACTAGATTACAAAAAAATCACATAGGTGGAAATCCTATCCTTTTATTATATTATCCTTTTATTAAATCAGTGACTTGGATACAAACGAAAATAAATTCTAAATTAGTTAGACAGTTTTAAAGTAATCATTAATAACATTGTGTTTAAGTTTTTACTATTTGCAAAACTAAAGAAATTTTACTTAACTTTGAGATATATGCATGTACAGTATTTTATATAGCCTATGCACCGTAAGAAAATACTATGTTTATACAATTTAGTTTTATAAACAATACATAAAACATAATGCAATTCAAATATAAGATATACTGTAAAGCACAGTAGATAAATTAATCGAGAATGGACGTGTTAATTTTAGTATGATATATAAAAGTAACAATTTGTTAAGGTTTGTAAAACGGAAGAAGGTTCGCTTTGTGTAAAACCAGGTTATTTGTTTGTTATCAACTTGGTACAGTGTTACTAACTAAAAGTTAAATACATTGTAATTATATTATAAATGTATAATTTATTGATCGGTTCTTTTGAATATTAAACAGTAAATAGTAGTTTAGTAAATATAGAACCTGTTTCATAAATCAACCCTTCTTTCAACCATTTTACTCGACGTAGAGCGCTGCAATAAATTGTCGGTCTAAAACATGACAATTCTCGTGTCTTTACCAATTTGCCTGATAAACAAGTTTAAATATGATTTATATAGTAACACATGGGTCAAACTTAATTATCTAAACCACATTTTACAATTTGGATCAAGTGAATAATCTCTGAAGCTTATGAATTACGTTATATTTTACTTATTACATGCACTCAGTTATAACTACATACAGATTAAAATTTAAAATTAAGTTGTTAAACAAGTATGAAAATGAAAATGATACCATGCTACCGACAATATTATTAAACGTAATATTGTGTTTAAAAATATTCGTGTCCTTTTGGTTTTTGAGTCTAATATATACAGATAATAGGTTAAATTGTGTAATAATAATTATTCTACAGTTTATAATGTCAGTTTTACAGTATAGATTATGCACTTAATAAAAACGTGTATAGTTTTGTGCACGTATGTAACTGCATTATTTGTGTTTTCCTACTATGTAAAATACTTTGGTTTTCCTTTATAGAAACCTGCAAAGGGTTTACTACGTATGCAGTTTAATCTTTTCTACTACATATGATTTTGTTTTTGTTTTCTCTTATGTATAATGCAGTATGTAGCACATATGTTACGTTCATCAAATTATAGTATACATGTTGAATGAGTTCGAGCTGACTTTTACAAGTCATAGTACTTTAAGAAAGAATACAATGCAAAAAACAAAGAACAAAATAAATGGTCATTTTTGTAATTATTGCAAAGAATATAAATACAATATACAATATATATCAAACCTAAAAATGAAAAATCTTTCTATAAAAATAAATTACAACAGGTAATCTTAATGGAAAAATAAAATAATGTAGTGACCTTGCGTGTTAATTGTTTTATTATTAGTATGGATTAAATACACAAAATGCATGTGTTTTTAATTATTATATTTTTATAATTACTCATAGAAGATATGTTTAACTAACTAAAAAGGTTAATTAAACCGAAAATGCATTTAGATGGTTAATGCTCGTTAAAACAAGAAATAAAATATAATGACATTTTAATAGTAAATTAAAACTGTATGCAAATTTTAAATACTGTATTATACTTCTTACACAAAAGATAATACTTCTTCTTCTAATTGTGTAAGATAATATACACATTTTTCAGGAGAAATGCATTGCTAGTGGATTACATGTTTAGCAATGAATTCAGGAAGATAATATTATATAACAATGCAAACTACAAAGAAAACTCTCACCCGGGATGCTTCTATTGTTTAAAAAAAGTAAAACATCCATGGCTACTTTATAGTGAGCATTTTGTCAATGTTTAGATATTGATCTTGTACTGTATTACTATTGACTGAGCCATAACATTAAAGTTTGTAAAACATATAGTTTTTATTAGTAGAAATATGCAAGAATATAATTTCGTAGGGTAGAATTTTAACTTTTGAAATGAAAAGGAATTTTAATAAAAATTTCAGTACTGTAGTTTAATAATGTCTGCGCTAACATTCCAAAGCAGTAAGGTAGACGTAATTTGCCCGGCGGTTAACATATAAAAAACCATCTTTTGTTAAAAACTACACCAACAAAATATGAGTGCGATAATTTGTTTAAAATAATGACAAGTTAATATTGAAATGTTAAAGTTTTATTGCACATTCTCAGTAGATATTATTGCAAATGAAAAAGCATATGACGTATAAAGACGTTTTCTTTTCTTTACGTAAGTACTAGAATACCAATGTTACTTTTGGTGCCTTCATGCAATAACAAAGTTAAATATTTAAAGCGCTTCCCCGTATTGTGTTGCTGCGAGTTTAAAACGAGACAATTCTTTTAAAATATAATTTGTCAAAACATAACAACAACAAAACTTTGACATTTTCCAACTTTTAACGATGATTATAACCGTTTCCTTTTCTGTTGCACATGTACATGTTTGCAAGCTTCATATATGTGCCGAGCAACTCTAGAGAAAGTATGCAATATTTATTTTGATTGTAGCAAATAGAGGTGTAAAACCAACCACGAGATTGTATAATTTATTAGTTTACATTAATACATTTATGTTAGTCGCACGTTTAATATTGTACACCACATGTGTCGTAAACAGATAAAGTAGTTTTGTTGTCGTTCTTAGTCTCGTAAAATATTTATTTTAATTGAATGATACCAGAGTAATTTTAAGAAGTTTAAATTTGTGTTATGCTTTAAGTAAAATTTTAACCTAACGTACATTAAAATAATTTAAACATATACTAGTCAATACAAATAATGTTCTTATTTGTTATGTATAACATGCAACGTATTCGTGTATTTTCTTCCTTCGTTTATATTTTGCTGAAAAATGCATTTTAATATTAAAGTGTTAAGATCATTTGCCTGAATGGATAGCATTTAAACAAATTTATTTTAAAACTTCCACTGATGTTAGATTTGCATAGGTAATTTAATTTCAGGCTTTGTAATATATATGGTCCAAAATTTATTTCAGCCTCAGTAAGTATCTGAATGTCCCATAGATTAGTTAAAACACTTTAAGTGCATTAATTTTAAAATTGATTAGGTGAACTAATTTTGTACAAGACATTTCTTACCTTTCTCGTAAATTAGTTTCAGGTGTTTTATCTATGATGGTACTATGTTGATGTTATACGACAAATAATATTTGATTATACACCCATAAATACGTTATCGTACTTTTTGTTCAAGCGAACTAATCGCAATCTGTAAATTGTATTAAAGTTATGAACTCCTATAAATTGTATTCGACTGGATGTATACAATTACATTATGACTAACAATTCTTACAAACCAAAAGTAAAGATACATTTTAAAGCGTCAAATTCAATGAAACTATGTTTGTTTTTATTGCTTGGTCTTCTAAGTACTATACATTTTATTATATGTTATTTGCAACTGATTAAAACAAATCATATACTTAATTCTCTTTTTTTATTTATCATTTTTCTTTTAGGTCAGTTCTTATTTTTTTACAAGTGTTGTTAGTAACAGTCAGTTACATTTGATATTTATAAAATAATATTAAAACAACCAATCAGAATGACGATAAAATCAACTCTAAAAGACCATCATGTGTTAGTTCATAACTCTAAAGGTCAACAAAGATCAATGGATGCTGTGATGTATGCAATTGTATAAGAGTGGGAGATCGCGTGATATCGTATGATCTGTGACGTCATTCGTACTATATGTCATCCTAGATATTAATAAACGCTATTGGCTGCAAACCAGTACCTTTTTCCGTCAGCCCTAACTAACGCCTTTCCTGGTTACATATTCACAACCCAGTCTTGAACTCACCTACCTACCAAGAGCACGCAGTCGTATTAAAAGCAAATATAATGTGTTTCATTTAGTGAACCCAACCTAGTAATATACACCCAATATATTACAGTGGCGACGAGAATAGTGGATTATTTATAGTGTTATTATAACCGCGGTTATAAAACAATTTTATAAGACGTGAGGACGTGTTAGGAAGGTTATCACAATGTTTGTGTAAGTTGTCGGTAGTGATACAAATTGATAGCAAAGGTGTCAAAGTTTAAGAGGGAATAGAATGTGTAGTGGCAGTATAGTTTCTCTTTCATGTCTGAGGAATAGAATACTTAATAATAATAATATGTCCAGTGTAAGCAACATGTCTACCACAATAATTGGGAAACTCGCTGAATTTAACAGTGTGGACGAGACGTGGAGTTCGTACATAGAAAAGTTTGAACTGTTTGTGGAATGCAACAGCATTCCGGATGATAAAAAAGTGTCCATCTTATTAACGGTTGTAGGTGTAAAAACATTTAGCTTATTACGAGACTTGTGCACCCCGAGTGGGAGCGGAAAAGGATGCGCAAACAATAGCCGGAGGCAGCGACCTTCAACTCAGAATGCAGAGAATGACTGTTTCATCGAGACAACGGAAACCTGGGAAGCAGGAAGAATTCAAAGTGTCAACCAAAAGTGACATGTTATTGTTGCGGTCGGCAAGGTAATTTTAGTAATAAGTGTTTGCATAAAAATAGTGTGTGTCACAATTGTGGAATTAAAGGACACCTGCTGAATGTATGTAGGAAAAAGGTTAATAAATCTCAAAATAAGTATAAATATGTATCTAGAGGTAATAATAATTTTCATAAACACAATAAAAGTAATTTTGTTGGAATGAAAAATACTCAAGAATTAGATAGAGATACAGTGTCAAATGTAGACAATGATGTGCATGATTTAAATAATCTGTTTAAAGTAGAGGAAAATAATACAAAAAGAGTTAAAGTAGAGCAAGCCTATTACAGTTGAAGTAATGGTAGGAAATAAAGTTATTTCTTTTGAAGTTGGTACAGGATCTGCAGTAACTGTGGTAAATGAAAACTTTTATTTGAGAAATTTTAGTAGTTGTAAACTTTATCCTAATGATTTAACATTAAATTCTTATACTAATGAAGAAATAGTCCCAATTGGAAAATTAAAGGTTAATGTTAAATATGGTAAATGAAGTAAAATGCTTGATTTGTATGTAATTAAAGGGGTGTTTGTATGTAATCCTTTAATGGGAAGAAATTGGGTAAAGATCTTGGAAATAAATATTTGTTTTGGAAATAAATTATTAGGAGTATTGGGTTTGACTGAAGCCCCAAACGAAGTTGTAAGCGAAGCTAAACGTGAAGGTTTAGTAAATAAAGTATGTATTTACTGAAAAATTAGGTACATGTAAAACTGAAATTGTTTCTTTGAAATTGAAAGAGAATGTAAGACATAAATATTTTAAACCAAGACCCTTATCTTTTTCTATGAGAGGTAAAGTAAAAAATGAATTAGACAGATTAGTAGAAGATACAATCTTAATTCCTATAAAAAGTTCTGAATGGGGAACACCAGTAGTTCCAGTTTTAAAGAAAAATTGTAAATTACGCATTTGTGGTAATTTTAAGGTTACTTTAAATCCTTCTTTAGAAATTTATCGTTATCCAGTACCAAGAATAGAGAATAATATCTTTGCTTGTATGCAAAAGGGGCAATTGTTTTCAAAAAATAGATTTAAGCCAAGCTTATATGGAACTAGCGCTTGACGATGAATCGCAGAAATTGTGTACGATAAGCAGGCATAAAGGTTTATTTTAATTTACAAAAATGCCATACGGTATTAATTCTTCACCGGGAATTTTTCAAAGGGTTATTGAACAGACGATTCAAGGCTTACAAGGTGTTGTAGCTTTCCTTGACGATATATTGATAACAGCTGAAAATACTGAACAACATTTCAGTAGGTTACAAGAAGTTTGTAAAAGGTTGAACCAAAAAGGGTTTACATTAAGAAAAGATAAGTGTAAGTTTTTCTCTGATAAATTAGAATATTTTTAGGATTTGTTATCTACAAGGAAAGTCTGCACACATCCGAAGCTAAAATTAAAGGTATGCTAGACGCACCAACACCTTCTAATGTTACAGAGGTAAAATCATTTCTAGGATTAGTTAATTATTATGGTATATTTGTGCCAAATAGTCAAGTGTTTTGAATCCTATTTATAATTTACTTAAAAAGGATGAATTGTTTGAATTTGATGAAAAATTTGTAAAAGCTTTTAATACAATCAAGCAACTGTTAGCTTCTTCTAAAGTATTAGCGTATTATGATCCTGAATTACCTATTAAATTGGCGTGTGACTCATCACCAACCGGTTTAGGTTGTGTATTGTCTATTGTTATTAAAGATGGTGTTGAAAAACCGACAGCATTTGCTTTGCGAACTTTATCCACGGCAGAAAAAGCATATTATTCACAAATTGATAAGGAAGCTTTAAGTTTGGTTTATGGGGTAAAGAAATTTAATAAATATTTATGGGGACGATAATTTATCCAAGAGCACGCAGTCGTATCATAAGCAAATATAATGTGTTTCATTTAGTGAACCCAACCTAGAAATATACACCCAATATATTACAGATGCAACAATGCAAAACTAGAATAATGTCTCTACTATTAGAAATAATACTAGTTCTAATCCTAATATGTGACAATATACAGTAATTAAACCTGTAATTCATGTTCTTCACAAATTCTTTTACACACAATATAAAGTAGAAGTCTTTAAAGTAACTACTCCATCATGTCCGTAATGTATTTCGATGAGGAGGGTATTTGGTCAATCCATTACGTAAATATTGTAATCTTTCAGAATTAATAAATTTAATTTGTTGATATTTTGATTGGTATTGTTCCCTTTAGTTCTTTGTTTAAATGATGCAGTATAATTTAACATCCTATGATCCCAAAATGATAGTAGATCTAAAGGTAAACTGACTTGTGGTCACTTAGTCACAATCATTTTGACTGTTGATATTGCACAACGTAAACGAGGGATAAGTATTGCCAAAATTGTCACTTTAGCTTCCTAGAGTCTACAAAAACTGGGGAAATTTAAAACTCAACTAAATTTTTGTTATAATTGAACAGTCATTTATCAAGATGTTTTTTTATCAAATAGTTCCTAAAAACAATAGTACAATTGTTTTGTAGTGTATAGAAAAATTCCGAAAATTAGCTGTTAAAACAAAATTAGTTTTACAGTGTGTACACATGTTGAGGAAGACCAAAATACAAATATATGAAATATTTTAGGAAATACTTTAATTTTAATTTAGGGACAGCCTCTAAATATCTGGCATTAAATGATATGAACAGAAAATAATATAAATAATCTTGGACTATCTTCGCAGAGAAAGAAAAATGGATCGAAAAAGTAAACACATGCATGAAGAAAGCTTCGTCTACAGATTGTTTATACGGGGTGTACAAAAAGTCCCGCACTGGTTTAATATTTCGTATATAAAGAATTCTAGGAGTTCCTTGTCTAGGATTCCGATGTAAATATGCCAGCATAAAGTTACACAAGTATATAATGCACAAGGTACTTTTTATTTCATCTGACGTCTTAATCCCAATGACTTTGTTACCATTTCCGAATCTTGGTCAATAATTTGAACTTTTTCACTTAAACTTTACATTGGTCGTTGCTCTTTGCGTTTACAGTGATATGAAAAGAATCGCAAATGTATTGAACTGTTCTTCATTTAATATTAGAATATGAATGAGGTAGGAAGTTTCCTCGCGGCGATTTCATCATGGCTGTGTTAGACTGGGGTTACTTACTGGATGATTAAAACTTGACTGTAAGTTTCACTCGGCGGTTAAATCATGACCCTTTTCCTGAACAAAAGTTTGTCTAACTCGTCGCTTCAATATTACCGACATTTTCCTTTTACATTTGAATATATCTTTTTTTTGTATGAATAATATTTTTCTACATTTTTCTACATTCCTTGTTATTTTTATTATTTTACATAATAATATAAGTTTTATTTAATCTTTGCGTTTTTCTTAATTATTATTTGAAATTGAATTAGTTAGCAGAACTAGGTTTTCGTTGTGCTTGTCGTTTGGCTATCAGATGTGCAACCTTCGACGAGTCCTGTTTCTAATAGACAAGACTAGATCTGCATTCCCCGAAATTGTGTACGATTTCCTCAACTATTTTATTACTGCGATGTCCACTGATTTATTTTATTTTATGTACTTTGGTTTCTTGTACTACCTGAAAGTGCTAGAACTTAAATTATATTCATGAGTTGCACGTCTGAATTTCCGCTATAGACTTCTGGATTTCTAGATTTTTATCAATATTTATTCCCATTCTTAGTTTCCGTCTTGGAATAGATAGTATTTAATGTTTGTGACAATGCCTACTTTTGTAAAAGTTATGGCTTCATTTGTATTTGCGGTTTTTTTTCTATTTTGGTTTATTCTTATATTCCTTGTAAAAAATCTATCATTCCATATCAAATATATATTTAAAAAACGATATGTATTTTTTATCATTTATATACATTATACAAATTTCATATTTAACCCTTTTTTAACTTTTATTTTCATTTGCCATTTATTACATTTAAACAATAATTAGTCAAACCCCTTTTTAAAAACCGTAGTAAATTTCGTCATTTTGTGTATCATTTTTAGTTTACCAAATTATGATAAATTCATTTATAATAGGTTTTTGTT
Organism: Philaenus spumarius; assembly: GCA_018207615.1. Taxonomy (NCBI): domain Eukaryota; kingdom Metazoa; phylum Arthropoda; class Insecta; order Hemiptera; family Aphrophoridae; genus Philaenus; species Philaenus spumarius. Next base: position 50,820 of record JAGFPH010003859.1, on the reverse strand, counting down.
TAATTACTTTAAATTCCAAAAACTTAATAGAGTTATAAATTTTACCCTTTATTTATTTATTTTTGAAATTAAATTTTCTATTAATTTGCTTCTTCTCTATTATTCTATTAATGTAATTTTATACATTTTTAATTCTACTTAACATGTATTTATGTAGATCTGATTTTTGTATGACATTATAAATTTGCTTGTAACTTTTATACTATTTATAATTAATAAAAATTGCTATTATATTTTATTTTAATCAACAAGTTTATATATATTAAACAAAATCAAATGGTATTTATATATTAAGAATAAAAGTTTTTCACATTAGTGGTCCTTACATATTTGTCAAATCAGTAGGCCTATATGTTTACTTTTCTATTTTTAGCCTGCCTTAGGGACTTTTAATTGGTATTGAGAGGGTATAGGACTGTTTCATAATAATCTGTCTCATCACTTCATATTACTCATTATATACTGTTATTAGAAAATAAGAAGTTGCATAAACTCAATTTGTGGAAAACAATGTACAATTAAAAGCAGTTCTCTTTTACCTTGCCAATTGAACTAAGCTAAAATCGATTTGTTTCTCCAATATATAATTTATTTACTTTAGTATTACTAAAATATTGATTTATAAAATATGAATCGACCTAAACTCCGAGTAGGTCTTTAAATTATAACAATAAAATATAAGAACAATTTTTATTTCACATGAATTCGTAAATACTGAACTCTGTTAGCAAAGAAGTATTGTTGTTGTACATTAAACGTGATTAAGTGATTACATTACACAGTGTAAAATACGCCTCGACATAATTTGAAATTAATTTCCACATCAACGAAAAACCTCTGCCGAAACTATTATAACACTTTTTATGGTATTTAGGCGGGTTATAAATATTTTGCCCTTTTTGAAAGGGAGGGATAATGGGGGGATCATTTGTTAAATAGCAACCACTATCTTTTGAACTACTATTTTAAAGCCCTTGACAATCCATGAATTTATGTGTTAAGAAAATGGAAAGTAACTAACTCATTATTCGTTCAAAGTTTTATTTTGTAAATTATTTGTATAACTTTATCAATAAAAAAACGGAAAGAGATACATATATAGCACATATGGCTTGTGATCCATAAAATTAAAGGACTTTAAAAACCATGAATTTCTGGTAATATAATACAAATCTGCTAACCCATTCGTTCACTACGCTCAGGCTACAAGTAAAGGAATTAAAGTGAAAGTGCAGTATGCAATCAAACTCATAAATTATTAATTTTCTTATCAGGTCATTCCTTGTTATCATTCTGTGACCTGGCCATTGTTTATTTCATGCTGATATCGTTGCCCAATTTTAAATATTGACCTTCGTAATAAATTATTATGATCATAAAGCTATAACCTATCGTTATAAAATTCTAGAAAATTATTTACATAATAACAAATTTGTCAGCGTCCATTACACATTTTTAAGTTGGGGGTGGTATGAGTTATACAAGTAACGCAGTTTTGTTATACAATTGCCTTTGGGGTTTAATAATTACAAAAGTATTTTGAGTATTAAATACTCAATTTTCTATATTGTTTGTTAATGGTTGTTTTATTCCCCTCTATACATTAAATAAAAAATAGTGTAAACAGGAATTTTAAATAAATAGTGCCAAAAAGATATTACATTTAGTTATTTATCATATTATGAATAAATTTCGTTTTGCCAATTAAACGTTGTATTATTAAAAACAGTTGTTTAAATATCAGTTTATCTACTATTTTAGAGTCGAATACGTTCATATATGCTATTTGTTTTATAATAGATATCTCATTCTTGAAATCATTTTGGCTCATAGGTATTTTAAGCGCCCTATAAACAAAGCTGTTGTATGCGGCTGTTGTTGTGCGACTGGGGGTGATTGGAACTGCTGTGTATTTTTACCTATACAGATATTAACACCAACCTAACCATTGTCCATAATGAGAGGAAGGGCCATCGTCTCAACGTATTGGAATAGTATATTTACACTTCCCAGAAGGAAAACCCCAGCATACTCCTTAATGATAAGTTGAACTTTGCAGCTAACCTCATTTATGATGTAATATCTAATCTTTAAACAAACACAGCTTACCTATTAACAATTATTCACTATCCACCTTCACGTCAGCACATAAATTATGCCGCGGCCACGACAGTGCAAAATTTGTAAAACATTTGACGAAGAGCTAGCCTCCGATAAATTTCATTAAGTTTTTTGTGTCGTGTTATCGTGTGTGTTCAGTGTCGTTATGTATATTATTTGTGTTGAGTCCCTACACCTGACGAAGCCGGCTGTGAACGGCGAAACAGCGCTGTAGTGTACCTACTACATAAAAAGAATTGCTAAGACTACTATAAGAGGTAATTATGTATATTGTAACTTTAAAGGTTAAATTAATATATTAGTACTTCAGTTTATTGAAATTGCTTATAATATTATATCCAGAATAATTGATAATTCTATTTCCTATATTTTTGTTTAGTTTTGACACATTTTCCTTCATATTATTTTTGTAATACAGAGTCTTTGGTTGACAACTACAATATGGAGACTGTAGTAGGATATGATTAAGATGGATGTTTGGTCATAAGTCAATGTCAGGTCCTCGACAGTAAGTCCATGATACTTGAAATAAACTGTATATATTTTGAGATATGTATAAATAATGCCTGATATAAGTTGTCGCAGTTTTCAACTCTCTTTTTAAGAGACACCCTTTGCGGAATAGTGTAATTAGTTATAGTGGGAAACGTTTTAACTACACAGATAAATGAGGACTACGAAACAGATATTTGCTATATCGAATATTCAGAAAGAATAACCAAACTGAACCCACAGTACATACTCAACAATTATTCGTGGAAGTTGTATATATAAATGTAGGAATTATAATATAGTTAGTCATGGCATCAGGCATTGTATCAGTTGCATAGTTTACGATCTATTAATAAATTAAGATATTGGCATTTGTTTCTTTCCGTGGTTATAGTAAGCTTCGTTAATGCAGAGTTGTTAGATTGCTGGAACTGGACATTAAATAAGAGGCTTACTTCTGTAACAAAATATTACAAAGTACTTAATTAGTATTAAACATATTATATTATAATTTTATTCAAATAAATTAAATTCAATTTAACAAACAGTTACTGGTTGAGTTTTTGTTGCAAAAATGTAGATTTTTACGGTATACATATTACTTCAAGGGACCAACTTCTTAAAGTAATTATTTAAACCGACCGAAATTGAAATGAACATACAACTCCCTTAACATGTTCCCACCAAATGGGTAGAATTTATTCTCAAAGCCCTAGAGGTTTCTATTGCTAACTAATGAAATATGTAGATATGCTGAGAGTTCTACTCACTAAAGTTGTATGTATAAATAATGTATATCTACGATGATGTTAGAAACTAGTTATTCGATCAGAGATATTCTATAATACGGTGCAGAAATTGTATTATGAGAAATGGAATGTATAATTTGTTTCATGTTGGAGTAAATCTATTTTGTTGAAACAACTACATCATGATTTCGGTAACTATATGTGACATTAACTATGTATTCAAATTAAGTAAAATAAATTTTAAAAATTGTTTTAATTCGATTATAAAAGAGCTAGACATTGCAAAATTAGAGTAAGTACACAATAATAATAAACACAATAAAATAAACAAAAAGTGAATAAATAACTTATAACTAAATTCTTAAACCTATTATTATTTTCATTTAAATTATTGAAACAATTCATAAGTATAAGTCAAGTTTTAGGTTCTAATATCTTGCAAGTCACATTCTGTGATACACATACATTAGATTTGGATTTGAATATGCGTTCAACTATCATTATCTTAAAGTAAACACACGTGAAATCAAAGATGTAGATGTTAATGAATTTTATAATCAATATAAAAATTTAATACATTTTTTGACTTTTCTTTAACTGTCATTTTACTAGTATGTCGTATTCAAAGGCTATTAGTTCTATAAAACATTATTTAATAATTTGATGGTATAAACTAATACAGTCTTATTTAAGATTTATAATCAATGCAAAAATGTATACATTAAATAAAATGAGTTGTTTAAACGGTCATATAGTGGTCGTCATTTTAGTTTTTGACAAAATGACTGCGGTATGAAATGTTGGTTATTAGGAGAATTCGCCAGGTTAAACGCATGTGAAGATTTAAACTGAGTTAAATTTTGTGTGTGAGAAATTTATTTCGATTTTCAAAGTGTCATGTCAAATATTTGGCAGTACGAGAAGTAATGTCAGTACAGAGGTTAAATTTTAACTTTAAGGGTTAAAACTTTTGAGCCGGAGAGAGTAAATCCATAAGGAGTTGATCTTGGTACCAAATAAGTAGACACTGTATTAATCCACCTTCTTTCATTCCTTATAGTATTATAATTTACATTTTGTATAAACCAAAATTAGATTTGGTGCGCTTATACTTTTAAACAAAACTATTTAAATTTAAATTGATATAAAATGTAATACTTCTAGTACAATTTAGTCTGCTTTATCTAATAATGTAAGACAGCAATCACAAATAGTGATTCGAATAATTGATGGAAGTTAGTTATTTTCACTGAAAACTACTGTAAAAATATATAATATGGAGATAAAATAAATTGCGTAGTTACCAAAATCTTCAATTCGTATGTTTACAAGAGTGTGATTACATAACTATGAAAATATAATTTGCCGTTTTCCTTAACATAATTTCTTTTTTTAAGTCAATTAATTGTTTATTGTTCAATATCTGCTTGGTTATTATAATTTTCAAATATTAGGACTCAAGCGATTTCTATATTTTGCAAAAAAAAAAAAAAAAAAATTTATAAAATAATATAGAAGATAGTAAACATTTATATTCATTGAATAATTTTTTTTATAAACTGGCTATATTAAGTACGTTAGTAAACACTTTCTCAATTAATTATTATCAAAGATTCTATTTTGCACATTTAGTTTAAACAAACAATGGACTTTACACTTTATTTTGTTTTAATTTATTGTTTTTTGCATTATTAATATTTTACTCACGTGATCATTCCATCAGGTTTAATAGAAAAGTTTAGTACATTATTCCTACTAAGGGAACTCAATAATAAAACGACTTGCCTCTACAATATAAGGCTCTAAACAAAGACAAATCTTTTGATAAAGCAATTTGAAACTTTCGTAATTCGTGAAATTTATTAAAATAGTTGTTATATTTCGTCACGACTCAATATTTTAATATTACTTTAAAATTATAAAAATTGCCACTTAACATGGTTAACTATGTTTTACTCTCTTAATGATGTGTTTAACATTGAAAAAACTGTAAAACATACTTGGCGGTACAGCGTTATCAATCTTCACTGTATTTTTGTAGTATATAAAAAAAACAGTGTAGAACGATATTTTAAGTATTTTTATCTGTAAGATGGCAAATAGTTATAATTATAAAATCTTAATTGTTAATAAAATTTTTTTTTTTTTTTGCTTATAGACTAACATTTTTAACGAGATACAAGGTTCAACAAATTAAAAACTAAACAAGGTTAAACATTTACAATGTATACTATTACTGTATATCTGTAATTTATAATCTCGTGTTTTGTGAGAATTACAAAAAAATTTATTTTATAAATATTATAGTGGATTATGTAAATACAGTTATGTGCAAAAGTGATTTAAAATTCCCTCGGTATAAATTGCTTAGTGAAAAATTAGATTTGAACAAATCACAACTCTCAGACGCAATATTGAAATTTAAAAAAATAAGAATTTTGTTTCTTATAAAATGTTACTTTATATACAAATAAAATTATTAATTATAAAAAAACTAATTCTTAATGGAGAAGTTATTAAAAACTTGGTTTTATAATTGTACACGTAGTTTTAGTTCAAAAACAAAAATAATAATGTACGTAATACTTTCAACAACACGGATATTAACCAATATTTCATAATAATGTGTAAATTATATACTAATCGTTGTTTTACTAAAATTAATAAGTACTTCTACATTTCAAGATTGATACAATTTAAAAAAATATTAGTTTTTAAACCATATAGCTAATAATTTATAATACCAGCTATATAGAACAGTAATTGTTGAAATAGTATTGTTTTACTATTAGGTTAAAAAAACTTCTTGGCATTAACTATTGACAAATACACACGTTTATAATAGTGGTGATTTAGAACGAATTTAAATATAGACTCCTTAAAACCTTCTCATATACTTTGACTACAAACTAATTGAAATCCTTTAAAGTTTATATAATTTGAAAAAGCATGTAGAAAACGCTTACATTAAGTTTTAATTAAATTTAAGAGTAAGTTTAGTAATATGTGTTCAGAATTAAAACACAGTTTTATTACGTTTGTAGTATATTTATAGTGATATTTATAGCGTATTTTAAACCCCGATGCAAACAGAGGGGTGTTATAAATGTAACTTGTGTATCTGTGTGTATGTGTATCTGTGTATATGTGTATCTGTGGCATCGTAGCTCCCAAACGGATGAACCGATTTTGATTTAATTTTTTTTTATTGAAAATTGATTTGATCGAGAGTTCTTAATTTTTAGATTTTCAAGAAAATCTGTCCGGATGTTCATTGTTTAAAAAAAAATGTATTTATTATTATTATTTCAATTATAGTAAACATTGTGTACTATGATTTCCTAACAGTAATCTAAAATTTGTATAGTTAATTCATGTCTTATTTATTTTATTCCGCAGAATCTGCACTGCAGTATTGTTGTCTGTTTTATGAATGCAATTATCAATTTTCAAATTCAAAATTTTCGATTGGCGTAATGTTTTATTTGGGGCATATTGTACAGTATATTTTTATTAAAAAAAATAAATTCTAAAATCACTATAAAACTATATTTTTAAATAGAATAATACAACATGTAGAAATTTAGATTTTATATTTGTTTTAGTTTTAAGCCTAATACAATATGAATTATTGTAGTATGCGTTAGACACGTTAACTGAAATGAGTACATTGTATGTAATCGCATAACCTATATTAGTAAACTAAATATAAATAAAATAATACTAACAAATATATTTAATTTCTAAGAGTCTCCTGCCTCAATGGTGACCGTATCTCACATTCTCTAGTTCTGGCATTCATATGGTCAACTTAAAATATCTTAAGGAATTACACTAGTCTCCATTAATATAACTCTTAGATTTTAAAAGATAAATAAAAAATACCTTAAAACGTAACATTCTGAAATAAGTAAATCACATACGTTTATTTAAAAGTATTACTTTACTAGTTCTATGTTTCCAGAAGATTTAGATTGTAAGTTATTATTGAAGTCGGTTTAGGAGAAGAAACAGAATTTAAAATGAAAGGAATGTTTGGAAAAATTAACGAGCTGGTGGTTTAATTTTATGAGGTACATCTATTGTCATGTTATCGGAAATAATTTATATCAACTACAGAGAGGCAACATAAAAGATAACTCTTTATAAAACTGTAATTTTGTATAGAACTCTCTAAGTAAATTAACATATTAAAAAATATATATTTATTCTCTTCAAATGTCTAAATTAAAATTTACCCAGAATATCTGTTTTGCTTTAATGAGTTTACTATTAGACACAAGGGTTACATTAAAACTGAAATTTGTTTAATAAAAACACTATAATTAATTAATAGCTTTGTAACATTTAATTCATATTTTCCTTTATTTTTCCGATCCTTTGTTCTTTAAATTAGACAATGGTCACTTTGTTTCAAATGGTTATAATATTGACATAGATGACGATACAGTTTGTTCCGTTATTACATGCGCGATACAAAACCGACTGACAAATGCGTAAACGACCAGCGCGCAATATCGTCAGACAATTGCACTAACTGTAACGAACATAGAGTCTACAGAGCGTTGACTCTTAACTCGGCCTGCATGAAATACGAAAGGCTGTGGCGACAGCTGATCGTTTTTCTGTTCAAGAGATCATGACTAGTAACTTCATTATGTAATTATTCTGCAACTCGTTTCAAGCTTCACATTGGAAGACCACAAACCATGTGTTAAGTTTAGTTTAATTTCAGTTTGTAAATAATTAAACTTTACTCTTTTGTCTTCTTTGGACAAGTTACTTTAATTATGTTTTAGAGTCAATCTCCGCTTACCAGGTAACTCTACTATTTAACCTCACTAATTTGTATTTCAAACCTGTTGCTTACCAGAACTCTTGAAATAACTCAAATATGCTGTAGGAATAAATATGTATTTCTTTCAATATTAAATTCATTTTATTATAAGAGCCTACTGGCAATAATAAGTTGATTCTGTATATTTTTCAAATCTATTTACCATTGTAAAAAAAAAACTTGACTGCTAAATTACAATTTCATAGCCTATGTTATAGCCTAATTATAATTAATTGAAATTCTGAAAATTAACTTTAATAAGCACTGTAGTAATTTTCTATTCAACCTACAGTCAGTTAATTGTTTAAAAAGGACTTAAATCTGATACTGGAAGCTATACTAGAAAGTAATTTAACATGTGCCATGCATGTATAACATGTGTTTGAACATGAATATTTTTAATGCCTGCATTATAGAATGACCAAGTGAAACTTGTACAATGATTGTTTTACATATTTTAAGCATACATCTAATGCTCCTTGTTTTTTTCTTTTGGACCTTTTAGTGTTATACACTGGTTCAAGTAAAGGATTATTTCAACTAATGGCCTATTTCAACTAATGGCCTATTTCAAGTAAAGGATTATTTCAACTAATGGCCTATTTCAACTAATGGCCTATTTCAAGTAAAGGATTATTTCAACTAATGGACTATTTCAACTCCAGGCCTAATCCAACTTTGTGCCTGACTCAAATCTACATTTAATTCTGCTTCATGGTCTTTTCAACTTTAAACTCTACATTTCTTTAAGTACTCTACAGTTATAATATATATTTATGTATCACCGCCAACTTTAAATAACCTTATAAGTCTACAAAGTAATTCGGTTTCATCAAAAGTGATTTGTTTTATGTGATTTGTTATGAGGTTGAGTTGATCTTTTTTAAGGCTATATGTATAGATATATAAAAAACCTTTTTTTGAAAATTTTCTTTTAACAAAAAATTGGGAGGCGATGCTAACAAAATTTAGATTAATCCAAACCCCCAGGGTTTCATCCAAATTCCTTTAGTGACGTCACACATATATATATATATTCTTTCACCTTTTACTTTAATATTTTTCTAAAACCTTAAGTTAAGTTGGCCAACTATAAAATATAATATAATAGATAGATTTAATTTCATATACATACAAATGTTAGGTTAAGTGCATTTACATAGGTAAACGCTACCATTCTTGTTAAACAATTTATTCTGTTGTTATGATACACAACACCTAACTTTGTGCAACTATGTATTGATATATTTTTCTGTATAAAAAACTTTTGAAATAATTGGGTGGGATTGTTAATAATTAAATTTAAGGGAAGGGTTTGTTTATTTTGTTTTAATAAAGATATATAATTAAATTGTAAACTTTCATTAAGGGCGCATA